>JAGVVM010007450.1:0-25794 GCA_019149425.1 Psidium friedrichsthalianum
TATTTATATTTCATTGTTGTCGTGTTGTGCACCAGTTGCGTCGTGATGGCTTCGTTTGTCGTTTTTTTTTTTGCTCGTTTGGTTTGATTTTTTTTTTAATATTATTTCTCTTGTAGTCTTTCGTCCTTATATTATTTTTTTCCTTATATTATTTTTATATGTTTCATTTTCTTGTTCGTTTTGGTGATGTGCCCCGTCCTTTTTTCTTCTTCTTTTTCTGTTTCCCGTCTCTTTGTTTTGTTTTTTATTATTGGGCCCAAACCGTCCTAAGTTGGGTATTGGGCATATCTCAGAATTTCCGTTTTTCATTATTCCTCTCCCCTTATTTTTACATCCCACTCCTCCTTGCCCCAACTCCTTTTTTTTTGCCTCTGAAAGATTAGAGAACACAAAGAGGTAAGAATAGAAACTATTACTAGTTTTTTTTTGGCAAGTAGAAAATCAGGGCAATGACTAGTACTGAGAATTTGCCTTTCCATTTGAGAAACACATTTCTCTATATGTGAAGAAATGAGCTTATCAATTGTCTGTGATTTAACTGACATGTACATACAAGTTTTAATGGCACTAATTGGAGAAACAAGTTACCAGGAAAAATAAAATCCCACATAGTCCCTCGACTCAAAAGCTAGCAATTCTATTATATTGTTAGTACATCTCTAATATCCAGTCAAAAAAATTTTTCAATTGGATCAATTTAGGATTAAGATTTTAGTCCTATCTAAAACCTTTTCCACATTAGTACAATTTAGAGCCCATCCAACAAAATCTATTTTTAGATTAAGGCCAAAAATTACTCAATGTGGCACATTGGCTATCCTAACGGACGAAAGATAACGAGACATGATATGTATGGTTGAATGTCAACATTTTGTAATACTGAAAGAGGTTTTTTAAAATAATTTTTTGTTTTTTTTTTTTTTTTTTTTTTTTGACTTTTTCCCCTTTTCTTTCTTGTTATTTTTTAAATATTTATTTTCATCATTCAAATTTTATTCAATCTTTTTCTTATTATCTTTTTTTTTTTTTTTTTTTTTTTTTTTTCTTTTTTTTTTTTTTTTTTTTTTTTTTTTTTTTTTTTTCCTTATTTCCCACACCAGCCCGTATTTATGAGCGCCTATGGCTAGCAAAAGGTCTGAACACCGATACAGGTGTGGGAGTGGCCCTACTAATCAACTAATCGACTCTAATAACCCATAGTTAGGATTCGAAATGCATGAGAAAATCAATCCAAATCGAAGTAAAACATAAAAGCAATAAAGAGAACAATTGGACAAACGATAGTTTTATCGTGGTTTCCCCGCTTAAAGTTAGGGTTAGATCTAAACAGAGGATTTCATTAAATTAGTACATTTACATTTCTCACAAAGCTTACAACTCATTTCATTAAAAAAAAGCAAAAAAGAGTGGTATATCTAGTAGCTATTTATGAGCTCAAACCCAAAGTACAAAAAAAATAAAAAAAGGGAAAGGAGAAAGAAGAAATGAAAGGGGGGAAACAGCCCGGAGTTTTTTCCCACCCCTCTTTCGCCACCGTTTCTTTCACATACTCTCGACGTACCGCTACTACTGGGGAGTAATGAAACCCATAGAACTTTATACATCTAGTATACATGAAAATGTCCCACCCCCTACCCTGAACCCCGCCCAACCACCCCCCCCCGGTCCACCACACTCACTTGGTAGAATATTACTTCAAAATGCTCCTTGTAACCTGTGTAGAGAGCTAGAGTTTTTAATTGCTCCTTTTAAGAAAATAACGAGGAATAATTAATTTAAGATAAATATAAAGGTATCAAGTCTAGATATAAGAGAGGGAGAAATTAGTATATTTAGTAGGAGATTCCTTTTTATTTTATCTAGAGGGAATTAGTAAAAAAGAGGAGGGAAGGAAACTAACACATGTGTACACCATTTAACTTCTTTGGCATCAATGCCTTTAGTACAAATAAAACATTGCACTATTTATTCTATGGTGTCAACTTTTTCCAACACTACACTTTTGTTGTATTTCCTCTTAGATAAAGCGATACCCTATGTCGATGTGCTTTGTTCTTGCATGAAATACAAAATTTTGACCAAGAATATAGCATTTTGGCTATTACACCCAATCTGCACTTCTCCTTATATCAACACAAGCACCCATTACACAATCCTGAGCCATCTAGACCACTTTCCTTAGCAACACTGAGTGAAGTGGCATGTATTCTCCTCTATACTAGGATAAAGCAAATGTGTTTTTTTTGGCCTCTTGCCGTTACTATCGGTAACTCCACAGCTCCAATAAGCAAGGAAATAAGATCCACCGGTACTGCCTCCTACTATCAATGTCAACCTTCTGCATTGCATCCACGAAACATATCAATTATAATAGCTGTTGTCCTTTGAGCTTTCATGCCTTCAAACATAATTTCAAGGCAGACTACCGCGAAGATAACGAGCACCCTCTTTGCTTATCATCCAATGTTCTTTCATCCAATTTTCTTTCTGCTGGATTGCTTAATAAATATGCTCCAATACTCCCACTGCTTGAGCAATATCATAGCAAAGTATACACCATGGCATACATAAGCTCTCTACGTATGGCTTGCTTACTGGAACCTGCTGCCAATCTCTTTAGCTTCCTCTTCAGTCTTGGACATTGGCACTCTAATAACTTGAAACTTGGTGGACATTTAGGGTCTTCACTAGTTTACAATCTGTTTATGTTAAAACTTTTTTAACACACTTTCAACATATTTTTTTCATTCTAACTTAGCTAATAATTTCACCGTTCTCATGCTCCCTTTTTTATCACATCCAAGATGAAGTTTGTTGGGCATAAATCTTTCATCTCAAATATGTTTTAGCCAATATCTCTTTGATAGATGGCTAAATCCATTCTCATACTATTTTTTCAACTAACAGCATATCATCAATACATAGGTTAAGATGAAAAAAATCATCATCTACCTTTTCGCATGGACAAAAATGATAGCATCATAATAAAAACAAAGCCAAGCTTCAGGGCATATGATCAAACTTCGTATACGACATTCCCTAGAGATTGTTTTTCAGCCATACAAAAGACTTGTTCACATTGCAAACAAAAAACTTCCTTTCCTTTGACCTCAAACCCTTCTGGTTGCTTCATGTAAATATCCTCCTTCAAATTACCATAGAAGAATGTTGTTTTTATATCAAGCTGTTCTACTCTCTGATTGGATGCAATTGCTACAAATAAGACAATTCTAATGGGAATTTAATTTAAGTAACATGAGGAAAAAATCTCACCATAATTGACTCCTTTATCTACAAATATCCCTTAGCAGCCAGGCCGAGCTTTGTATTTTTGTATGTCTCCATCTCTCAGATATCTTCTTCTCAAATGCTCATTTACAATCAATGATCGATTTATAGGTAGTTTCACAAACTCCACATTTCATTTTTTATCAAGTGCGTCCATCTCATCTTTCATGATTTTTCCCACTGTTTGGCATCTTTTACGCTTCTTGCTTCCTTACAACTAATTGGATTACACCTATACATATTAGAGCACAATTTTCATTACTAACAATATAGATGTAACCCTCAGGTGGTCTTCTTAGTCGTGTGGACCTCCTCTAAACCGATTCAGGTGGTGCTTCAACTTCAAGCTCGTATCAAAATCATAATATAATCCTCCACTTCAAGCTCATCAGCCTCAAAATCTGAAATTTTTAGTTCCATCTTATTTAGCCTTTGTCTCTTCCTTCCAAACTAGCAACTCTGTGTGGTTCTTCGAAAGAGCTTATGGAACAATATGATTTTTTGTAGATTCTATAAACAACAACATCCCTACTATTGATAATATGTTGTAGTATTAGGATTCCATAGCTTACACTCTTTAACCCATCCTTGTACCACATGAAGATACATTTTCTAACTTGCTTTCAGGCTTGTTCCTCTTTTCTTTTGGCTATGTATATATGCTTCACAAGCCACACTATATCATGGGATAAGTTTGACATCTTCCCAAACAGTGCCTCAGATGGTGTCTCATCCTTCAAAGCTGATGTAGGAGAACGATTCTTCAATAGCATTCAATATCCCTGCTTCTGCTCAAAATTTTAACTACTAACCTGCACCACTTAGCATACTTTTTACCTTCTCCATGAAAAGTTGATTAGCTTGTATGCAACCCTATTCTACTGAGGTGAAGAGGGCATGCATTGCTTTGTGACCAGGCAATGTCACTAGTCATATAGAATTGATCAAATTTTGCTGAACAAAATTCTTCTCCACTGTTAATCTGCAAAACTTTGATTTTCCCTATCAAACTAATTTTTCATCGAAGTTTTGAACTCACGAAATTTCCAAGCAAATCATCTTTCCTCTATAAGAAATATATCCACACATATCTATAATAATCATTAGTAAAAGAAACATAATACCTTTATTTCTCAAACAATGCTAAAGGTGTAGGACCGAAGATGTCACTGTAGATTAGATCCAGAATTCTTTTCGCTCTCCCTCCAATGGATTCAAAAGATACCCGATTTTTTTTTCCATATAAGCAATGTTCATAAAATCCAAATCCAAGGAATGGCTTGGGATTCCATCCACCTTCTTCTTTGAAGTAAGGGTCACCAGCCCTTTCTCACCAATATGACCCAATCTTCGATGCCACAGCATCGCCGAATCGTCTTCCACCTACTTTGTGATATAGTTCTCATTGCTGATCACTATGCTTCCTATAATTTTCATAGTTTTCCATCCCACTCACAGGGTTAACTTGCTGATATTTTTCCACAGAAATAAAATTCCTGGTAAACCAAGACTATGCATCACATCTTTATCCACTTGTTCCTGACATAGTTCTCACCGTAGATCACTATGCTTCCCAGTAATTTTCATAGTTTTTTGTCCCACTCACACGTTAACTTGCATGAATACTTGTCGCTGGTGAACGTAATGCCAACATCTGTTGTTATTCTTGCAAAAATAAGAATTCTGGTAAGACCAAGAATATGCGTCACCATCTGAAAGATTCTTACTATCCCATCTTTCATCTTTGAAAGCTTCCATCTTCAAATTCCATAATTCAAAACCCTTTCCTTCGAATTTGTCTACTTCAATCCGTGATTTGAATAGCTGACATCTTCGCAAAATCGTTTTTTTTAGATCTCTTACTTGCTCTAATACTATTTGTTGGAGTGCATAGTAGAAGTCCAATACTTACACCCAAGGAGATTGCTGAGAGAGAGCCTAAGTCCAAGCGTATCAACATATCTAATTGGACCCACCTTCATTATCAATGATTTTGGACCACATCAATTATCCGATATGGAATTTTTCTAACACAATTCACACGTTCATCGTAACACACACAACCACACACACACACACACACACACTCTCTCTCTCTCTCTCTCTCTCTCTCTCTCTCTCTCTCTCTCTCTCTCTCTCTCTTCTCTCTCTCTCTCTCTCTCCTCTCTCAAATTTACCTATTCTTCATCCCACTTCAGAACTTTTCCCAAGAAGAATGATGACGTGGCATTGATGTGGATGGGCATGTCCGGATTTCATTCTAATAGTTTTGACCGGATGACTAAATAGACAAACAAAAAAAGTTAATAGGGACGATAGCACAAGTGTAAATAATAAGTTACCTACTCATAAGCTGAACAGAACAAGTGTTGAGACATTCAAACAACTTTAATTGAATTAACAATAAATCCTAGACAACTAAAGATTAAGCTTGCATTTTTTCACTAGGAAAATGCGTCGACAAGTTGATGTCAAGTAAGCAAACACTTTGATAGAACATCAGATGTCGATATAATGGAAGTAAATTGGAGCACATCAATGCCGTTCATTCTAGAAATAGAGTCTTGCTTGACATGGAAGAAGCCAAGCATATCAAATGAATGTTGTAAGCTAATTGCAGTGAAATCCACTTGCCTTACATTTAACTTGAGTAAACTAGGAGGAAAATCTAAATGTTTTCTAATTGTTGTTCTTGTAAAGCTAAACATCAAAAGGAATTAGTTCTTCTCCAAGAAGAATCATGTCAAGAATCACAAGGACTTTGTCTTTTCATCTCACCATGAATAGCCTTACACATTAAGGTTGTGGTCATTGCCACGACCCACACAAGTGGGTTTTAGGGGTGATTGCCAAATTTTACAGATCTAACGCGATCTGTAAATCGGCTTGAACTCTCCCAATCCTCACCTCGTGCGATGGCAGGATTTGATAATCAAGATCAACCTTCTGTGCAGTCAAGTAATAGGTGCATAGGTGTACATGCTTTCAAAGTCGCCACCGATCTTTGCAAATGGTAAATCGAGAACCTAATTTGGGAGCTGTGACATTCTGAAAATTCAACCCATTTTTCAGAATTTGTAATATATAATGGATATATTTTAGAGATGCAGTTTAGTTAAATCTCACTCGAGACTGATCACCTCAAGATGACTAACCAAAAGAGAAAGGCTACCTAGGACCTCCTAAGAGCCGTCCGTTGGTCTAAGCATTTGCTGAAGCTGTATCTGATGAATTTGGCTACGAATCAAATTTCAAACTTGGACAATTGAGTCTTCATGAATATCACTTTGAAAATTTGAACGTCGTCCCAAATAGTTCAGCAATTGATCAATTCGCTCTAAAATTTAGGAAAATAAGGTAGTACTTTGCGGATGACCGTTTCGCCCCTCATTTGTGATGAACTCCCTTGACAATCAGTAGAAATATTTATGACGCCGTTCGCTTGCCGTCATCGCCGTTTGGCTACCCGGTTGAGTCTTTCTTGGCCTTGTTCAACCTAGGTGAGTCTCTAAAGACCCTTCTCATGTTCTTTTGGTTCTTGATCAGCCCGTTTTTCCCGCCGTGGACTTCATGGACTGCCCGTCAACGCCATAGGCCTCCGGAGAGCCACCATCACTCTGGTGATTATGTGACTTTCACTCACTTCATTTCTCCTCATTTTTAGGCTTAGGAGCCACTCTTGACAAGCCAAAGGTCAGCCCTTCGCCGCCGTCGTCCGTCGGTGCCATTTTAGTCCGCCAATGCACCGCCAAGAGCCACCGTCGTTTTGGCCGTTCTCAAGTCATCCAAATATGGTTTGAGGTAAGCATAACCTCTAAACCTTGAGTAGGATTGCTGTACATTACTTGGTTAGCTCTAGATGGGTTATAGGCTTTGCTTAGAGCAAGCGAATGCTTGAATGTGTTGCTTGTTCACTTGAGTCGCTATTTGGACGTCTTTGGTTGCTATTCATGCCGTTAATATGCTGTCCAAGTGAGGTTAGGGTTGACCTCAAGTGATATGTGTGATACCGGGTTTTCGAGCATAGAAAGTAGATTTATGCATGGTTCATGGCTTGCATGCGCTATTCATAAACCCGAATGTACATTTCCATGAGATAGTTATTGTTATGAAGTGTCGAATCATGAATTCCCTATGTGTTTGAAAAGGTGAGCTTTTGCCTGAACGAATCGTCAGCCTACTTAAAATGTTTTATGCTCGATGTTGGGAAACCATTTGAACATGCCCATTGTGGATATTATATATGTGGACATGCATAGATAGCATGAGTATGTGGCACAAGATTTAAATAAAATCAAGCAGCAGACGGGTGTGCTCCAATGAGGGGGAAAAGGCGAGATAAGGATAGTGCACACGAACGTGCATGATACGGGGTAGCTAGAGTGATAAGGGGTGCAACCTGTGTCTTGGATTTGATACCTTGCTAGTTGAGGCACTAGGAGGGGCAATGTACCTGGGTCTTGTACACGCAGGAGGCGTACTTACTAGTATACGGGCGAAGAGGGTTATGCCAACCTGGGTCTTAGCTTGAAGCCTTGCGGGTTGAAGTACCGGTTGAATGAGCCATGTTAACTGAAATGAGCTGCAGAATGAAAGAAAATGAACTTGAGCATCTATTGCATGAGCATTTACATTGGTGTCGTGAATTGAATGGTGTTCTGTATACTTATTTGACTGCTCTATAGTGCCTTGAGTCATGACCACTGTGTAGTTGTATAGTCTGGTTAAGCTATGGTGAGGGAGGGCCAAAATTGGGATAGGGCCGCGACCTGCTTCTAGACCTAAAACGTCCCCCGTTATCGATTTATCTCATCAACCTTATCTAAATGAATCTTCTAGAAGCAAATCTCAGTTTTTCTTCCATCTCCCATTGGTGATGCAAATCACGTCACCACTACTTCCCTCACAAGCACACGATAATCAGAGAAATAAGAGTGTTATCAAACAAGCCCTAAGCTACTCTGTTCCTGATTCATTTTCGTTTTTTTTAAACTCCTGTTTATTTCCTATTTCGTGGCCACGTTATTTGTGCTCTTTGTTGCATTTTTTATATTATTTAACAAATTCTATTTTTTTAAAAAAAATCATTAGCAAAATAGGATGTCAATACCAATTTTTAGAACTTATCAAATTAGCGCAATCAAATCTCTTTATTAATTCTGTCCGTTTTATTTAGCAATAAATTCTGGCATAACCTTTTTATTATATGTTTATCTTCTGCATGGCTATTAATCCACGAAACTACGTCATTTTCACCTCTAAATCTCAATCTTTTCCTCGAACTTTAATTAAATGAGATTAAATACCTTAATTAAGGAATGCCGAGCCGCGACCTACCTTCCCCACCACGAGCACACACTCGCCCAGATCTAAGAACCTTTTAGTTCAAATTCTCGCCGTCAACTGTGCTTCACAACTGCTTCACATTCACGTATTAGATTGCATGGTATCGATTGCAGCTTCACACTGGTCAATTGATTGCATCAATTTGCATAGTAGATATAATCCATGCCTTCGAACAAGGACATTGACTACATGGAGAAATTGCTTTCTTTTTCATCTTTTCACTCATCAAATGGAAAAAAAAAAAAAATTGAGTTCGAGCTTTCTATTCTCTTATTTACGATGCCCCCATTTTTGGACCTTTCGCACCTCACCTGTGCTTTTCGCCCTCGTCATCAGGCTCGTAACCCGCCGCCGCCGCCACCAGCTCACCTGTGGCTAGACAAAAAGGCACTAGTTTATCAATTAAGGGAGAATTATCTAGAGATATCAATCAAAATTACAAGCTAATTCTTGGAAATACTAGAATCAAGGTCGACAACTTTTGTAGTAAGATGATCTCTCCATATATTATTCTCCATTGTTGTTCTGGTTCTTTATGAAGTGTGATTTTTTTTTTTTGTCAAAGTAACATTTCATTTCACTCGCTTTCTCGAAATACAAGAGAGAAATATCACGGTTCAACTGCAAATCAAAAGACATCCCAGACAACTTCAAAACAAAACAAGCTTTAGATAATAAGAGAAATCATCATAACAAAATTATGGGTTACACGCTCAATAAGCACATCTATGACTTCTTCACACTATAATCGGCGGTCGATCATCGAATCCATCTTCAATAATAAGCACATACCAAGAATTTCATTTGTTGCTATGACTTTGCCTTTCGACGATGTGCACCTAGATTTGGTGTCTCCAACATCATCACCATCATAAACAAACATAGATTTTACACATACGAGACATTCACGAAGCTCCTCTAATCCTTTTCAAAACTGAACTTATTAAGTGCGACTGTTTATTTTGTTCTTTTTTATGGCATTTGTCACCACCGACGAAGGTGGGCAAGGGGTTCGTACATGTTATAACTATCCTAATTGTTCTTCTTCTTTTGTTTGTTTTTTTTTTTTTTTGGTCAGTTCTTCTGTTTTCTTTCATAGTTCCCGATTTTGGTAATTATGCTTCCAATATCACACTAACTTCTCTTTTAGTACTATAGCAAGTACAAGTTTTGCCTCTTATGGTGGAATTGCATTTTCCATTTTATGGAAGGGAATCATGGTGACAATATTCTAATCTAGGGAATTTGAACCCAAAATGGAAAGAAAAAATTGAATTCCCATGGATTATATTAAGGAAGCACTCAATTACATTTCTTACCATAAGCAAGCCTAAGTTTTTATATATAAGGACATCAAGACATCATAAGTTTTTGACAATATCATTTGAAATAAGGCAAAACTCAAAAGTGAGAAATCTGAGCATCGTTCAAATGGCGATCCCAGTCAAGATTTTGATCCTTGCTTTTGTTATGCTTCTCGTTGGCAAAGGTAAGGGAATTGGCAGTCTTTTTTGTTTTCTTTTCTTTCATTTTCACGTGAGCTCTTCAAGATTTTAACATGTGAATTCAACCCTGCACTTCTAACGTGATGTGCAGGCGATTGCCAGTGTTTTCCGAAAGACATTGAGATTGTGCAATCCAAAACAGGAGCCGTTGTGCAGCAGAAACCAGAGTGGAAGGTGACCATCAACAAGAATTGCCCCTGCGTCATACTGAACGCGAGTTTAGTCTGCCCGGCTTTCAGACCGTCGAGCCCATCGATCCTTCAGTCATGCAGAAACAGGGGGACAGGTGTCTCCTTAACCGTGGGGAACCCGTTACACAGCCGATCAGCTTTTCCTATGCGTGGGACGATTCTTATCCGTTCAAAATCGACCCCGGTTTCCAGGTCGCCTGTTCATAAGAGGCAAACAGATTAGTGTCGTTGCATCAGAAGAAATAATGAATTAGCTCTTTTTTTTTTAAATTATTGCTTTTACATTACTAGACTTTGTTGTGCTCAGTTGATCAGATGGCGACGAATTCACCCGATTTGTATGCATATCGATGTCTTGCCGTAACACCTGAGAACATTTCGCAGTAATCTGATGTCAAGGAGAGACATCGTTTAATGCTTGGGACACAAGTTGTGGAAGCAAAGCACGACAACAAAGTCTTTCTTTCTTCGACGATCTCCTCGAAGTTGGATCTCTAAGTAGATGAGAGAAGGTCAAGAGCTTGACTTGCGATTCAGAACATTAAGCGAAATGAGAGTGCAAGGCTCCTGGAGAGTAGGCTTTGATCGGGAATTTGACCTGATATATTCACCGCCTTCGTGTGAATTTGACCTGTCATCGGTAATTAAGTCGAAACAGATGAACTACAAATCAATGCCGAAACACTTGTGGTGAAGATAGATCTCATCCCTTTTCGGCAATCCGTGTGCGCCGAGGATCAGTCATTATTCAGGAGTCAATGATGTTTTCGAGTAATATTCAGGAGTCAATGATGTTTTCCTTTATAGCTCGGACAAGGACCAAGATTTCCATATAAGTAGGATGTATCACGTTCTATATCAGCACATCCTTGTGTTCATCAATCGGTAAAACCTTTATAGTGCCATTGAGTTGCCAGGTAAAGCCTTCGCCATATGATAACCTGGGAAAGTTGCTTCCACATTTATTTCTTAAGAGAGTCACAAACAGACGTCAAAGGATATCTTATTTCCTTCATTTGCAGCAATTGGTCAAGGACTCTTACTGCGGGTCCATATCGTCGATCTGCAATGTAGACGTCAAAAGATAACCAGACATCTTGGATTTCACTCTCCTTGTGGCGTTTTACATTGTATCGGTTCCTTCGACCAAAAAAAGGGCATCGGTTCCTAAGTATAGCAGCATCCTTACATAGGACCAGCCAAATATGGGTCGCATCGGATTTTGATCGGGTTGGATTGGATCGGGTCGGATTTGGATCAGGTCGAATATGGCCCAACTTGTATTGACTCATTTAACCCATCTTAATCCATTTTCATGCTATACAATCTAATGACCTATATTTGACCAAATCCATACCCGACCCAACTTATATTGTTAAAATACTTCAATATTAAAATCCAATTTAGTAAAAAATGTTTCTTATATATTTTTAAAGATATATATTGTTAAAAAATTATAATTTTTTTAGCTAACTTATTTATGATCCATTTAAAAATCATTTAGGACCCATTTGTGACGCACTTTTAAAACTCAGGTAACCCATTTATGACGCACAATCATGAATATGGGTTCTAGACCCATTTTTTCACCTCTAATTCCTAGATCTGCAAGATTACTGGTTTCCATTTCCAACTAATGAAGTACGAAGATGAGGATTTTCCAGCATTTTCGTACATGTAAACTTCCTGATTCCTAGCTACATTATCTTTTGAGATAAGGGCTTGAAGTGCCATCATTTTATCAAATAAGAAATCTTGTTTAAAAAAAAAGCATGAGCTATCTGACTAAGAATATTTTCATCATTTTACATTTAATGAGTTTTCTTTCCTTTTTTTCTTTTTTTTTTGGGCCAATGAGGGCTCGGTAACCCTCGTTGGCCACTAGGCGAGGGTTGGCCTCACCTGTGGTTGATGAGGGCTTGCCTTGCCTAGGTGTGGTCTGCACTTGCTTGGATGAAAGTTGCGACGACCTCGCTTGGTCGGCTCTCAATGGCTAAGGCCAACCTAGTCTGGGTGAGGAGACCCTCGCCCACTAGAGGCCAAGCCGGCCCTCGATGGTGAGGAGATCTGGCAAGGGCTAACCTTGTCTGTGGTCAATGAAGGCTTGCCTCACCTAGGTGTGGTCTGCACTTGCCTGGATGAAAGCCGCAATGACCTCACTTGGTCAGCCCTCAACGGCCAGGGGCGACCTTGTCTGGGTAAGGAGACCCTCGCCCACTAGAGGCTAGGCCAACCCTTGATGGTGAGGCGAATGAAGAAATAAAGGGAAAAAAAAAGGAAAAAAATTAAAATATATATATAAATGACGAACATATCATTAGTCAGACCTTTCTTTAAAATAATGAGGGAACTTCAAGCATTATTTCAAGCCCTTATTTTAGAAAATAATAGCATTTCAAGCCCTCATTTAAATTTTCTCACATCTTTCGAACAAATTTTTTCTTTCGTCATCCCATCCTTTTCTGTTTTTCTTTTTCCAAGGGTGGATTTTTTGCAGTGACATGCCAGACTTGTACCGTAGAAAATGAGCCTAGCCTAGTCCAGCACAAGCAATCTACACATGCACAAACCAATGTGCAATGTAACGGCCCATGAAGGATGCACCATGTTGGCAATATCAGGGTATTTATTTGATTATGTATATCTATTAGGATTATCATATATCTTATTTGACAGTGCATGTCCTTGATTGGTGATGTTTGGTATTATATTTATCTTGTTACCTTAAATAGTTTTTCAATAAAACTTATAAATAGACTCATGTACTATTTATCAATACATACTATACGGATTTCAAAATTCTTATCTTCTACATTATTTTCAACTCGGTATCAGCAAGGGTTGAAGTTCAAATTTTCCAAGTCTTCAAACCCATATTTGCCTCCTCTCAATTACATGTTTGCCTCCCCAATATAACTAATTAAGTACACGCACTATCAAAAAATATATATACAAAATCTAGAGGTGTCAAACGAGTGAGTCGAACTGGGTTGGATCGAATATGGTTCGACTCGTTTAGTCCCTTTTTACCCATTTTCATGCAGTATAAATCCTACAACACATATTTGACCCGACCCACATTATTAAAACATTTCCATATTAATCCAATTTAGCCAAAATTTATTAATTATTAAAAAAATTATGTTAATAAAACATTGTGGAAAAATAAAAATATAAAAAACTAAAAAATTCTTTTTCTTATTTTTATATTTTATAGTTTCCTTTTCCTTTTCCTTTTCTTTTTTTTTTTTTTTTTTTTTTCCTCTTCCTATTTTTTTCCCAAATACGGCAAGGGTCAATGGTTGACCCTCGCCTATCACAGTCAAGGGTCAAGACCACAAGCGAGGGTCAGTGGCCCTAATCCAGATCTGGCGAGGGTTTCGTGGCCCTTCATCGGCTATGAAGCCCTTGCCGAGATCTGGTAAGGATTTCACAACCATCACTAGACCCTGTCGGGAAAAAAAAATAAAAAAAAAAGAAAAAAAAAAATAAAAATAAAAAATCAGAAAAAAAAAATTATGACTCCCTCAAGATATTTTTTTTGAGATCTGTACTTTTTTATATATATAATATATATGTGCTCATGATCTATGAAGCACCGACATGTCCAGGAAGCCACAGAAGAAACGGCAGACGACCCAGAACAGATCTGTGTTTCATCCGCCTGAGAAACGAGAACAGCTATAGACGAAGCTTCGCGAGCGAAAACGCGAGGAGGCGGCCAGAGAACGAAATAGCAGACGATCTCGGAAGTCGACGTCGTGAGCCTGCTTGTCGCCGGCGGTAGAGTCCAAGTGGGTGCCTGGGCGGTGAGAGAGAGAGCGATGGAGAATTGCAGAGGGAGTTCAATGCGTGGATGAAAGCTTCGGGAGCTGCAAGACGATGTTGACGAGACTGGACGAGGGTTGATGTAGCTTGGGAGGCGGGTTGCCCTGCTGGCAAGATGTCTTTAGAGAGAGAGAGAGAGAGACGAAATTATGAATAATTTTTATTTACTATTCTACAAAATTAAATAATTACTCAAAAAATGAGATTTTTTTAACACTATCCTAAAATGCCTAAAAAAATAATATTTCATTAACATGTATATAAAAATATATATTTACTATACAACGTATCTCAATTTATAAAAAAAAATTTAAAATGTCGTGTCGACGTCTCGTGTCGCGTGTCCGTGCCTGTATTGTTTTGCTTAAGATAATTAGCTATTCCATTACGACCCATTTAAGATCCATTTAAGATTCATTAATCTGTTAGTGATTTATTTATAACTCACTTAAGTTTGTTAAGCAATCAATCTATGATTTACACTTTTAAATATAAGCTAGAATATGAGTTCTTAAACTATTTTTGCCACCTTAGAATTATCCTAAGAAAATACGCAAAAAAAAATGTAAATATCTAATACTGCTATCACAGCAACAGCGACGTGGTCACCATGTTCTAAGCTGCCCAGTGTTCAAGATCGCGAAACTGGTCGACTCCGACATCCTCCAGCCACTCGGCACTCTAGTACCATCTCGTGATCGCGCATCTTGATTTTCGAGTGTTCTCGCCCCTGAAAAATGAAGGAAAGGTCATGGTGACGATCATCAGAGGCTGATGACGTTCTTAATGTTTATGGTGCGCCAACCCTATACATGGGATTTTGTTGCGTAATTCGTAGTCCTATGTTTGCTTTCCATGTTTGTAGCTGGTGACATTTTGGTTCCTATTGATAATTCAACACAACAATCTTTGTGGCCAAAGGAGCGTTTTTCGCTCGATCTTCATTTTTTTTTTCCGCCGGATGCTAGATGAGTAGCTAGGATGATGGGTATTTTCGATCAGTCGAATATCAAGGCAATCACAATAGAAAATAGAAAATTGATGACATACGAGATTACCCAGGTTCACCCCAGAATAAGGCTACGTCCTGCAAAAAGGATTTCACTATATTTTTTCGCCCATCACAATGATTTCTCATACAATACAATATATATGACTTAAGAATAATGGGCCTAAAACCCTAATCTATCCGAAGGCCCTTTATCTCACAACAAATAAGCCTACTTAAGCAAATGTCCCCGAACCCTCTCGCATTCCGCGCGTAGGGGTCCCACGTCGTCAGTTCATACTTCGATTTTCCTAATCTCACGTGGGCATGCCCATATGAGAAATAAAGGACCCCGAAGTATTCACCAACTCCAACATAGGGACGTGCGATATCAAGTTGAATCAGGCTACGACACCGGCACTGTTAGGTCGAACTCAACCAACTCGCATATTTCGTGCTTGAAACTCCATTGAACTCAATCAGTGTTCCTACTCAATCAAACTCGACTAGAAAGGTAAGAGAGAAACTCGAGCTCGACTCCACTAGGTTTGATCTCGTATACGCCAGTACGATATGTACTTTTGAGGTCTTTTATGTGCTCATTTAGGGAGCGTTAGGGAAAAAAAAATTGGAGAAGATTGTGGTACTCAATAAATCTCGTAAGCATGTCGATCTGTGCATTGTGTCTGCAAGCTTGAGTTCCGGTCAATAAGCTATTCGAATCGTTCGCAAAAGACCTCCGCGCGAGATCGGTCGAGTTGTTTTATGCCAAAGATGCTTTGCATGTACATAAAGAGAAATTATTGGGATCTATGCCTTCGAATATACCGTTTATTTTTCTTTTAATGCCTGTAGCAAGTTCAAATTTTTTTATTTTCTTGGTCTTGCTTTATTCCCTGTCCTAGAAATCCATTTGCCAATTTTAGGTAAACACAGTATTTATGCAAAGAATCACGGTGACAGCACCTTCTATGTCTCCTCGTTTTGTCTTCTCGAAGTCTAATCAAGGAAACGTGAACCCAAAGGAATTTGTCCTCCGGGAATTTGACAAGAATTAGAAGATCACTTATTGACACCGGATTTTTAATCACATTTTTCTCTTTAAAAAATTAATAGAAAATTCATAAAAATTCATAAATTAAAAAACCAACTTTGGAAGCCTTGGCCACACCTAGGGAACCATCTTTGAACAAAAATAATTTTTTCATATTTTCAGTATTTTTATTTTTAAAAATTCATAGAAAATCAAGAAAAATGAGAAATTGAAAAATCAACTTTGGAAGCCTTGACCAAGTCTATGGAACCAATTTTGAACAAAAGTGATTTTTCATATTTTTCATATTTTTCAAAAAAATACAAAAATACTTAAAAATTTAGGAAAAATAACATTTGATGCCACAAAAATAGACACCATTTTTATTTTAAAATCTCTTTTCACAAAAAAAAATCCGGGGTCATGTGTTTCTTTCACGAGCATAATCTCGAATCGGCAAAAAAAATTCACTTTGAGTCAATTTATTTTCATTGTTCACTTTTAGGAGTTGTGAGTGGGTCTTTCTCTAATTTTCATTTTCATCCAAACCTTTCACTTTCTTTTCAATTTAGTTGGATTCCAATTTGGGCCCTCGATTTACCAAAATGCTTTAAATTTTTCCGAGGCTACCAAAAATCCAAGAAATGGCCTTTCGGTGGGACCAAGCGAAAATTACACATACTCGCCTCTCTCTCTCTCTCCACATCCAGAACAAGGAGAATTTCGCAAAGAGGAGAGGGGATGCAGACGATCACCAAGCTTCCTGCACTATGGCTTCCTTCCCTTGTTCTAGGGCGAATAGCGGGCTTTACGTGTGGCCAGGCATGAAACAACTTTGCTTGAGATTGAATTGGTACCATGTCTCAAGGACAACTTTGCATATCTTTTACATGACGTGGATACTAGGACAGTTGGAGTGGTTGATCCTTCTGAATCCCGACCTATAATTGATGCTTTGAGTAGGAAAAACCGAAATCTCACCTACATATTAAATCCCCATCATCATCGTTATGATCATCCTGGAGAAAACGTAGAGCTAAAAGCAAGGTACGATGCTAAGGTGATTGGGAAGATAGTGAAAATATGGTCGAGAGGATTACTACTCCAGCATCCTCTGATTCTTCTACTTTCAATAGAACATTTGAGATGGGCAACAGACCAAATGTTCCTCAAGGTAGTTCAATATCAATGGAAAGAGGGAAACCTTCTAATTCATGGAGAAGGGACCCATTTGAGATAGGGAACAGCTCAATCTTTAGTCTGGCAGAACAAGAGGGTAGTCAATATGGCCCTAGACGAGATGCATCACACGAAGGAAGAACATTACAGAGGAAAGAGTTCAATCGAGCTGTTTATGGGTCTTATGGGGATTTCAATAAAGGAGGGATGTCAGAGCCTCAGATGGATGATTTCCCTGACACTAGTGGGCATTTTATGGTGGACACCAGCTGGAAAAAAGGGACGAATGTTGGAGTGGGGACAAAATGGAATGGACAACAAGAGGGGATGGTCTCCGAGGAATGGCAAAAAAGGGGATCCAAGGTGGGAGACACAGGTGGACAAAAAGTTAAAAAAAAATGGTGGGACTCAGGCTCTCTTCCTCTCAACCACCGAAAAGAGAAGGTGATAAAGGCAAAAAAAAATGAGGACCTGCAGGCGATCTAGTGGTGGGGGCTCTCTCCTCGTTCGGATGAAGTCTATCAAACGGGAGATTCTGCTGATGGCCTAGGGAGTTGATTTTTAAAAAGCTGAATTATCTTTGGGGGGGTGGGGAGAGCCGGCTAAATGGCGTCTGAGCTATGGAAATCTCTCCCTCTCCTCCCAACAATCTTTTGGTGCGCATCAACGGCAACGAGATGGCAAAACCTGAACGTAACCATCGCAACTTCACACGTCTTCCAGATTTATTGGCCACTTGCATAGACACTTCCAAGAGATAAGTTGCCAACTTCCTTGCAATCCAAACATGTCCCAAGAGAAGTCAAAGTCCAGATTCACAATTGATACATGAAGGAAAGTTATTCTACAAAGAGAGAGGAAAGCTTATCCCCTGGTCTTCATCTTGCTTCTACTGTTGAAGCTGGAGCTCTGGTTTCTCTGTGCACAAATCTCGTTTGGCTTATGAAAACAAGATTGCAACTTCATAATCCACTTCATCAAACCCAACCTTATTTTGAATTTTATGATGCTTTTAGAACCATAATGAGAGAGGAAGGTTGGCGTGCTTTATACATGGGGATCATTTCGAGTCTCTTTCTGGTTTCCGAGGGTGCTATTCAGTTCACTTCCTATGAGGAATTTCGAAAAAATTGTTATTGAAGCTCCACGAAAGAAAAGAGAAAGGAGGCCCATGCGAAAAGAGAGGGCTTCTGGCGTTGAAGGGAGATCAAGTCTCCAGAGAAAAGCCCAGGGGAGTTATCTTTATTTTCTTTCTTTTTTTTTTTTAGTCTTTGCCCCTGCAGTGATGTCTTGGTATTGTATCTCCTGTTGCTGGTCAGTTTCCTCTTTTACTTCTTGTGTCTAAGAGAGATAAAATGATTTAGGGCTTCAAAGAGAGTGTGAGCTTCAGCCGTGGATGTCGAAGACACCTCTACCAGTCCTCCAACAACTTCAAGACTCCAAAGGGGATTGGCACCTTCACCGAGCAATAAAAATGCTACAACATCTAAACCGAGCTGCTGTCCAGCTATTGTCTGTATACAGATCAGCCTTTTCCATGTGGATTAAAGGCACACCGATAAAGGTGAAATAAGGACCCAAGTGGGAATCATGGAGAGTTCGGGCGAGTAGCAACTTATGGATTTTCAACGGGAGAACAACACCGAATTCGCTGATGATCCTTCAAGTTTGGCGACCATGGTCATGAGTTCTCTTCATTGAACCCAACCGATCATCGAGCCACGAACCAAGTTACGAATCAGCCAGGGACTGAGCACCCATCGGCGGTCTTCACTTTGACAAACCCACCCTCCGCGGGAGGATTGGTCGTCTATCCACATGTCGTATTAGTATTATAATTTTCTGTATTTATCGCTTAAAAGATCCGAACCCCAGATTGCGGTAGGCTCTGCCCCCTTCTTAGTGATGTAAAGATCTTATGTATTCTATATTTTGTATTTTAATTTCCATACCATCGAACCCCAGAATTGGTAGACCGAGCTACCTGCTGGAGGTTCTTTATTTATCGCTTTATGTATTCGATTTTCTACAGTTTAATTCCCATATTATCAAACCTTAGAATTGGTGGGCCGAGCCACCTGCTGGAAGTTCTTTATTTACTGCTTGCTGTACTCTATTTTATGCATTTTGGTTTCTACACCATCAAACCCCAGAATTGATAGGGCGAGCCACCTGCTGAAAGTTCTTTATTTACTACTTACTATACTCTATTTTATGTGTTTTGGTTTCTACATTATCAAACCTCAGAATCGGTCGGCCGAGCTACTTGCTGGAGGTCATAACACTGCATAGAAGTCGTTAGTTCACTCCCTCTTTTGGCTTTACGGAATTTTTTAATGCTTATCTTCATATACTGTTTTTTATATTGCATCTTTTAATATTGCATTTATATTCAGAATATTTTACATCGTCAGTCTTATTTAATTCGAAAATACCAAAAAATGTCATTCATGTGCATTTCATATAGTATAGCTCATGCATACTTTGCCATACCTTATACGTATTCGTATTGCAATTTTCTATATTTTTTTATCCAAACACCAGATCACAATAGGTTTTGCCTCCTACTTGGTGGTGTAAAGATCTCATGTATTCTGTTGACTGGTTTTGTGATATGCATATCATATTCGTATGTCACGTACACATGTCTCATACGTACGTCGCATTCGCATATACACGTATGCATATCATATTCGCATGTTACGTACATACGTCATATTCGTATTGTCATTAATTCATGCATATTCGCAAAAAAAAGTCAAAAGAAAAAAATCCAAAAATTAGGATACGGTCCATTTTGACTGGCTAATCTTATTTTGATGATTTTCCTTTCTGATCTTTTCAAAATGACGATTTTGTCCCTTATAGGCAATTGTCTTGAAAAATTCCAGAAACTTCAGAAAAATCCCAAAAACTAAAAAACGAGTCATTTCGACTGGTCAATCCTTTTTTGATGATTTATTCGCGTATCGCGGAGCTTCCTTTCCTGGAAGAGCAACTGAACTTGAACCTTCGCTACCTGGAGCCAGGTATTTCCTTATTATAGATAACGTACGCATAGGTGATCTGTTTAATGGGCTAGCTTCACTACTAATGCTTGATTGCCCTGTGGGAGAAGTTTCATCTTTCTAGGTCGCATTCGATCCAGAGAAAAAAAAAAAGGCTATTCTTCTTAGTAGTTGAACAGGAGCAAAAATAGCTATCAATTCTACCTAATCCACTGTTGGCCACGGACTGACTCAAGCACCAAGACCTACTGTACTCTTCTTTCCAAATCGATCTTGATGAACTTTAACTTTAGCTTACTCTTATCTATAAGTAGACTGGTTCTTGCTATTGCTTTTCCTTTTCCTGCAATTAGATACGCTATCCGGTCCACATGTCCGCGTTCACATGTCGTGTACGCATGTCCACGTATGCATGATTCATGTACACATATTACATATGCATGTCGCGTTCGCACGTCCACATACGTATGTCGCGTTCGCATATTGTATTCGTGTGTCTTCGTATTCCCATGTCGTATTTGTACGTCTTCGAATCCCTATGTCGTATTCGTACGTCTTCAAATCCGCATGTTTTATTCATATGTATTCATATCCGTATGTCGTATTCATACATCTTCGTATCCGCATAATCATATTCGTATGTATTCATATCCACCTACTTGTATTTGTATACCTATATACACATGTCCACGTCCGTATATCGTGTCTGCATGTCCGCATTCGAATGTTGCATCCGCATGTCTATGTTCGCATGCTGTATTTGTATATCCACATTCGTATGCCGTATTTGCGTGTCCATGTTCGCATATAACATACGTTCACGTTTGCATGTCATATTTGTATATTCATACTTGCATATTCATGATTACATGTCCGCGTTCGCATGTATACGTTCGCATATCTATATTTGCATATTCACATTTTGCTTATCCATACACCAATTATCATCCATGCATTCCATCTAAAAATGGAAAAGAACACGTCACTAAAGCCTTAGGAGTAAACCAAGCCTAAGTTGCCAAATTAAGATATCCATGGAATGAAGGTACCGAAAGGGCATTAGTTTTAATTAACTAGTGTAACCAAGTCCCCGAATTCATAATCACTGGTTCATAGAAGTAATTTAGTTCTCCCGCTAATTTACTTAGGTTTTTAATCGACTTACCAAAAAATGATTAGTAGCGACTCCAAATTCTAAAATTATTTGAACAAAAATCAAAGTTGCGATTCAGTAGGGCGTGAAAGAGTCTGTATTAGGTTAGTCAACCTAATTAACTTGATAATCCATTAACCTGAGAATTTTCCACCATCGAGAATTTTTTAGGTCGCGACATCACTTAATCAAAATAATCATGAGCAGCTATGGTATCATAAGTTTCTTTATCGTGGATGTTGATCTGAGTCGAACTATATTTTAGAATTTGATTGCATATAACTAACAAAGCGGCACCATATAATGTGTTCCTTACGTGCTTCAATTAGTATATGATGCATTATTTCGGGAAAAATATTTAAAAAATCTTAAATTTATTGTATTTGTACCAATTCAGCTCTAAACCTTTTAATTGGATTAATTTACTCCTAAACCTTTTTGCATTTGTATCATATCAGTCAATTTTGTCAATTTTGGCTGGAAATCACTGATGTGAACGCCAACGATGTCCCATAAGATTATCAGCTCTAAAGTGGAATAATGGTATGATTAATTCTAGTTTTGATGATATATAATCGAATTCTAACGAAAATTCAATTATTTTCACGTCATTGCGTAGTGATTCTAGTTACCCTTTATTCGACTTGTCCCTTGCCCTTTGGAAGGATGGAGGGCTCAGATCTTCGTAGCTCTTTGTTGCTCCCAGTCGGCGCAAATTCGTTCCGTGGAGGGCCCCACTCACCAACTCCCATTTGATCATCTGTCCCTCCGACGAAGCAAAATACTCGGATCATATTATATTGAAAAAAAAATCCGAAATTATGTTATTACGACACATTTCTTCTAAATTTGTCTGTGACACAAAATATCCCAAATATTTATTCATGCAACATATTTACCCAAGCTTATACTATTGTGACACATTTACACATGCCTATAAATTTAGGATTTCTTATGCCACAAAAAAGATAATTTGAAGTAAATGTATCACGATAATATAAGTTTGAAACTATTTAAATCATACGGCATATACGGTATAAATTTGAAATTTTTCGAAAAAAAATTTAGAAAATATATATCATAGTAATAGTTTAATCATAGCGTTTTCCGTATTATACTATATTGTCTCGATTCCCACCGTCGGATACATACGATACGAAATTCGACGATCGATGTCTTTCCATGCCCAAAATAATGACAAAATGCGATAGCATACCCCACTAGGCTTAAGGTTTAGAGTGTAACCTCATCTCAATCCAAGCGGCGCACGCAACGTCCCCACTTCGAACGAGGTTGCTTCCAGCTGGCTTCCACTATCTTTTTTTTGTTTTTGGTCGACTTTCCTTTCATTTGATTTGACCGTTTCTTGGAAATTTTTAATTTATATTGACCATTTCATATGTATTCGCCGCCTTTGATTTAGTTATATAGCAATCAAATTCTAAAATATAGTCGACTCAGATCAACATCCACAATAAAGAACACACTTGTGATACCATAGCCCTAGCTCATGATTATATTCATTGCATTAATTGTCGATGTCGCGACCTAAAAAAATTTCGATAGGTGGAAAATTTGCAGGTTATATGAGCATTAATCAAGTTTAATTAGGTTTCGACTAACCTAATACAGAACTCTTCTTCACGCTTCCATACTGAATCGCAACTTTGCATTTTTGTTCAAATATACTTGTTAGAAATTAGACGTCGCTACTAATCATTTATCTGGTAGGAGTCGATTAGCAAACCACAAGTAAATTAGCGGTTCGAGAACTAAATACTTGGGATGAACCAGGTAGGATTATGAATTCTGCGGACCTTGGATCGCCTAACACTAGTTTAATTAAACTAAATGCCTTTCCCGGCTACCTTTCAGTCCAATGGATATACTTGAATTTGGCAACTATAGCTTGCGTTTTACTCCATAAAGAGCTTTAGTGACGTTGAGCTTCTATTTCCATATATTTAGATGCCCAGAATGCCATGGTGATGCATAATGGGTGTATGATAAGCAAAATGCTAGAATATTACGTCAAAAGTATACATGCATAATGCGAATGCGCCTTCTATACACAGGCGATACCGGCGCCCGAACATAGTAATCATTAGAATTATAGCAAGTATGAATATACAAAAAAAATTATGAATCGCAAACCTGGTGAACGTATGTTTATATAGCGAACAGGACACGCCAAGATACGAGCTACGACATGTGGATGACTATACGCAAATCCCGCCCTCGCCGAACATAGACCATCGCGGATCGCCAACATTCGACCATGCTTGGACATGCAACACTGACATACGGCACCTAGTGCGAATCATGTGTAGTAATTAGCGTATTACAAATACAAGCATAGGTACTAGGAATATGAATACATACGAATAGCATTCATGCGGAATACGAAGATGTCAATAGGAAGAACTGACATACGGAATATGAATACATATGAAATACGACAATGCGAGATTGCAATACGCCTGACGGAATACGCACATAGGGTTATTCGAAGACCGTACAAATAACGACATGGGAATCACGAAGCACACAAACGAATACAAATATCCTGAAACAAATGACAACGCGACCATACGCTATTGTGGATTACGTCTTATCGCCTGGGATACGCGACATGCATATGATAATATAAGTGCTACATGAATAACATGCCAAATACGTGGCAATGAGTACACGACATTATGGTGAAACGCGGACCAATAAGTGCGAATCCCGGATGAGATAAGGTATACTAATTGCCCAGGAAAAGGCAAAAGCAATAGCAAGAGCCAGTCTACTAATATAGCATAAGAGTAAGCTAAGTTAAAGTCATCAAGATCGATTTTGAAAGAAGAAGTACTAGTAGTCTGGCTGCTTTGGAATGAATTGTCAGTCCGTGGCCCAACAGTGAGCCCCCCCCCACTCCCCCCACAACTGCGCATTAGGAAGAATTCGATATGCTATTTTGCTCCCTGTTCAACTATCTAAGAAGAATCAGACCCTTTTTCTATACTCGGCGATTCGAATGACGCACCGTAGAAATATGAAACTTTATCCCTACAGGGCAATCAAGCATTAGTTTTTATGTTTTGAGCTAGCCCATTAAACAGATCACTTATGCCGTGCGGGGTGCGCTGGTAGGGGTGTGGGCGGCTTCGGGCGGGCGTACGCTTATCTAATAATAAGGAAATAACCTGGGCCTTCCAGGTAGCGAAAGGGATAACGATATCAGTTGCTCTTCCAGCGAAAAGTGAAGCTCCGGCGATTCGGACCGAATAAATCATCAAAAAGAGCGATTTGACAGTTCGAAAATGACTCATTTTATTAGTTTTTTATTATTTCGGAAAGTTACAGGATTTTTCTGAAAGTTATCTGGCAATTTTTAAGACAATTCGCCTCAAAGGGGTAAAAATCAGTATCTAGAAAAGCATCAGAAAGCAGCAAAATCTATCAAATCACGATAGCCCAGCTCGAAAGATGAGACCGTATCCTCATTTTTGCCACGCAATTTTTTAACTTTATGACTTTCTTTTAGCGAAAATAATCGCCAATGAATTAAATGACAATACGCAATTCAGACGATACGTACGTAACAATTGCCCGAATATGATATGCCCTACGTGTATATAGCGACAATGCGCAACAGTACGTATGAGACATGGAGACGTAGCACCTACGGTCAATATGATATGCATATCAAAAACCCAGTCAAGAGAATACATGAGGATACTTTACACAAAACCAAGTAGGACGCCAGCCCAAAAACTATTGGATCTCGCGTGTTTAGGAAATTTTTAAACAAATATAGGAAAAATTAGCCAATAGAATACAGTATAGTTGTCTTGTTATGGCCCAAAGATATGCACTGTAGCATAATATCTATAGCGAAAATGCACCGAATGAATGACATTTATGGATATTTATCGAGATTAAATAAGACTGCAGCGATTGTAAAAGTATTATGAATGATAAATGCAATATTAAACGATGCAATATAAAAAACAGTATAGGAAGATAAATAAAGGTTATTAAAATTCCTAAGAGCCAAAGATCGCGAGAAGTGAGCTAACGACTTCTAATGCCCAGTATGTGAATGACCTCTAGCAAGTACGCCTTTCTTCGGTCCGACCGATTCTAGAGGTATCGATAATGCCTAGAAAACAAAACACATAAACTAGAGACTATCAGTATAGATAGCTAAATAAGCCCAACTATTCAGAGCGTGGCCAAGCGAGCTCCGCTTCACTACCAATCTTTCTTTTTTTTTCTTTCCAGGTC
>JAGVVM010007451.1:0-18796 GCA_019149425.1 Psidium friedrichsthalianum
CCCTTTTTTTTTTTTCGTAAAATTCTTCAAAAATTAATTCTTAGATGAAATTCAGACAGGGCAAATGAAATCGTCTCTGTTCAAGGTAACTGTAATGATTTTTTTTTTTTTGTAAGGGTAAGAATAATATTAGTTTCTAATCACAACTGCGATACAAAATGGCGCCAAACACAATTCCTCTTACCCAAGGTTACAAGCTTGTTCCCAAGGGTGCAAGGGTGTAGGTACTGTCATGATTTTGTTTTCATTGCTGTGAAAAAATTTCCTCTGCACACATAGGTACATAATGGAATTATCAATCTCTTATCCATAGATCAGCTTCCAAAGTGTGGTATGTTCTCGCATAGTAAAATACAACATGCAATTTGGTATCTTGTCCAAGATTATTGATTCTTAGTTTGAACGATCTAATTGGTATAATGAAACAAGTAAAATCAGAAGAGGGCATAGGGTTTCATTATATATCGCCAAACGAAAATACCTAGTTCTTGAACAAGATATCCAAATTGCCTGCAGTATTTTACTTCAACTACCACCACATTTGGATGTGGAGTCATGGATAAGAAATCGATAATTTCATTGTCTATCTCAATGTGTCCAAAGAGGAATCTTTTCACGGTACGGGGATAGAATCACACCACACCCGAATAGAGGCGATACAATTTTGCCCTTTCATGATTTCATATAAACTTTGATTTTTCAAGAATCCCACAAAGAAGGCAACGTCAACAGCTACGTTAGCCAAATCTATGTACGAACCTAAACGTAACTTCTTGAATCAAATGCCCCATCTTCCACCAAATTCTTCTCGTGTCATCGTTTGTTTCTTCTTTCATGCCCCAAAATGAAGCAAAAGCTCCTTGGCGTAGGATGCCGGAAGCATGGATTGACCTGTGGGCCACTAATGCTAATGATTATTCCTCATAGACACTGCCGAAATTGATGGGGGTAACGATTGAATAGAAGATGAGTTCCTTAATTTCCAATAGCTATCTTGTAACTATGACTGTCTACTTCGTATTATGAAATAAGGATGCGACATTAGGACTTGCTTATTAGCATAGTCATCATATAGTTCATGGAGACCTAAAAATGTATTGACTTGTTGATCATCATGGAATTCTATCTGCCAAGTTTATTTGATGTTGGGGTTACTACAATCTTTAAAAACCTTCTCTTGCCCTCGGAGATTGATATTTTCTTCTAAAAGTGCATAATCTGAATGGTAATAATCTTTTCATGTTTGATGGCAGCTCGTGCAACCTCTGGATGGGAAGCGGTTACTTTATAATGCTGGTTAGCCGCCCCACTCTAGAAACATACATGGTCTACTTTTGCTTGTATCTTATACTTCCGTCTCACTAGTGGGCGTCATTCATACGACGACTTTACTGAACGTGAAAAATTAAAAAGAACAAGGAGACCTGTCTGGTGAGCAAGAACAACGAAACTTCTAAAATCCAAAAGTATTTTGCTAAGCCCAGCTCTTCATTTGAGGTGAGAGTGCTGTCCCAAACTTGTTGACTAAAAAGAAATTAGATGCCTCGGATAAGCAATATGGTTGTGAGCTACGGTTAGCGCCATTGTTTTTCCAGCCCAGTCTTGAGTTTTTGTTTCATTTCTCTAAACTCACTATGTGCCAGGATATACTCCTCCATTGATCAAATTATAAGAGCAAACCATAGCAATAAAAGTAGAATCCAAATTACACAGCAATAAAGTAGAATCCCACATTATGAAACATTTTACGATAATGTAGTGCACTTAAAAGTGAAAATATCACAAACCTCGTAAGTCATTGCCAATCCACAAGGAGGGAACAAATCATAGCATGAAATATATAGGGCAGAATGCCAAAACATACAGGTAGCGGCATATGCCAAGGATACCAACTACCAAGCCCGTAAAATATACAAAGCATGTACCGTAACAACATCCAGGGATTGTATCGAGGAGTGTTGGATGTGAGAGAGGGCAATGGTTTAAGGTGGAATTGTTCGTACCTCTAGAACGTTTTTCAGTCAAATCCTACTATTTTGGCCTCATCTTTTCTTAGATGCAATTCAACTGAGCACACTCTTTTTCATGGCAATCTAGTTGGAACGTCAATGTTCCCTTGAAGCTATACCATTTAATTTCATCCTCAAACAGATTCAATGACCATCATTTCCTCCTCCCAGTCGCAGTCGACGTCATTGCAAGCCTTTTATGTGGCAGACTTGTTCGTGAGCGCATTGCCCCTGCTATGCTGAGTGTTCGTGCAAAGTCAGGTACCTTAGATGAGATTTCCTATTAGTGGTAAGTAATTAAATTGCTAACCTGAGGATAAACGAAACCCGTCTCATTACGTCAACGAATTTGATTCAGATGAATGCTGTGGAACAAGATTTGAGGAGGTTCAGAACATTTTTGAACACAGCCGCACCTGGGCAATAGGTTTTACCGGAGACCCGGTCGTAACGATAACCCAAATTGCAATTACTCATGATTAACAACGTGGATTCTTCTGGGGACAAAGTCTCTTGTTCGTGTGCGTTCAGGTGAATATCTCATTAGTCTTATATGTAGGGCTTTTGCTTCATGAAATAGATACAGTTAGAAGGGCCATAAATCACAAGGAATCATCAAACTTGACTCTGCTTGTCATATGCAATTCCAGGACTTTCAGCTTGGAGAGATGGTTTGGTGCCTTGCCTTATTGTCGTCAAATGTTTTCATCTACCTTGCATCGCTAAATGGGCTCTCATCACGGCTCTCTTGCCCATTGTGCCAAAGGGATCTTCAATTTCGTAAATCCTAAAACAAGAAAAGAGTACGTCTTCATCTTCATTCTGATTATCTTCTGTGCTTTTTTTATTTTGACCCCTTTTTTAGCTAGGCAGTGATTAGGTTCGAGTTTCCGTGTAGTTGGTCTGGTAGTGTCAGCATACTACATACCCTCAACATTAGATGGTTTTGTATGACTATGTACAGAATTTTCATCTCCTACTTTGATTCTCGTGGTATGTGAAGATTTTCCTATCCAGATATTTGAGAAAATCTTGTGTTGAAAGATGAACGTCCAGTGTGTGGATAGTGAGATGATGGCGGTGGATGAAAATTTATCTGCTTCGTGATGTAGTTTTTGCGTGTGGGATTCATATTTGTGCACTTTGAAATGTTCAATCTGGAGGATCGTTGGATTCAACACTGAGAGGAATGCTCTAGACACCGGCAGTGATCTGTTCTGGTTTAACCTGTGAATGCAAAGTTGCATACGGGCCTCAAGAACTCACCTGGACAGTCCTTTTGGATAGGAATGCTCCATCTCTGTTGCTCATTTCAAGAGTCCAAGCTTCATGTGCTATCTGGGCGTGCGCATTTGGGGGTAGTTCTAGTAACTCCAGATGCAATGCATAGACTAGTGTCATGGAGACGCTAATATGTGATAATTGTTTGACATCTCGGCCGTTGATCGACAACTTTGATTGTGAGAGTGTAATACGGGTAGAACTATCATATACACTTACCATGATTAACATGACATTGCCAATCAATCACCTGACATCCAGTTCCAAAGGCAGGGTCTTAGGAGTTGAAATGCCATATCGTTGATGGTGCCCTTCTGCGTGTGATTATGAAAAAGTGGCAAGACAAGAAACTAAAATCTTTTGACAGAGGTAAAAACTGAAATTGTACGATATTTCTCCATTTAATCTGCATCCATTATGTTTTAGCGTATCCGTGAGATCTTGTTATTTGCCCTTTATTTGGCATGAAAACTTTAGCTACTTCAGGAAGACATTCTCAAAAATGGAAGGAAGAGAAGGGAAAAAAAAATTAAAGTTAGCCTGTCTATGTTATGTCCTTTGTCTAAGATAGATCACTAGAATTAACAGGTTGCTCTCATTAATCTCTTGTCAACCAGACAATAGATTTCAACATTTACAGCCCTAATGCATCATCAATGAGTGCAGAAGTACTGCGCACAGTACCTATGCAGACAAACAATTGTGACTATCAGGTTAATTATCTTGCTGACAATACCTCGTCTACTGGATTTTGGTGGAAGATGGTTGCATTTGACAACAGACGGAGATCATTCAAAGCTGCCATGCTAAAATCACATTTGGGTAGTTATACTGTCTTCCAGGACCATTTGAGCAAATTAGGGGAACAAACTCAAAATTGTTTGTTACGGTTTGATTGCAGAAGAATTGGAGTGACCAACTTGCCCTTGCTGGCGCTTGTTGCTAGGTTCCATAGGACAGACTGTGAACCTCGACGTTTTTCAAGTGTCCAGACCAGTGTAGTTGTTGCTTTTGCTTTGGATCTTTTTAAGCCAAAAATTGCCGAGAAGAAGTTTGAAGAATCTTACTGTTGGTTTAGCATTAGTTTTTTCATGCTCTAGCTAGGTTCCCAGTAGTCAGAAGTTTGGTAGTTGATGTCTGAGCTCGATATGCTTGCTTTTGCAGTTGTGGTCAGATTTGAACTGGTTTCTTTCTTAGATGGTGTTGCGCCAAATGGTCCTGGCCTTGGCATGAACACATCTGTTCCTAGCATTTTAGCTGAAGAAGGGCTTGCTTCAAATTCATTTTCAATGTGCTTTGGATGCGATGGAATTGGGAGAATTAGTTTTGGAGACAAAGGCAGCTCAGACCAAGGAGAGACACCATTCAACCTTAAAGCAATCACAGAAGCATCCCTGTGGGAAGAAAAGTTATCTTGTTGTATTGCCTAGAGTTGATTTGCCAACTCATGGCATGGGGTTTGCAAGCGTTTCTCTTCCTCCTTTCAAGGCCATTTTCTAGTGATTCTTCTCACTGCAACTTTTACCGGTCCAACTTACAATTTTTACCACTTCTCAATTAAATGTGGAGGAACTGCTCGGGGAGAGAGAGATAGGGGGGCAGGAGAGTAGAGAGAGAACTACCATATGGACATACCCACCTCTCTTCAGCATGTTTACAGAGTACTCGTTTTACGCAGTTCAATTCCTTGGTCGAAGAAAAGCGACATTCTTCAGACTCCAGTATTCCATTTGAATACTTTTATGACTTTAAGATATACAATGATTTATTCCTTGTGATGCTGAACTCAAATCTATGTGCAACCCAAACCAGTAGCTTCGAAACTGCAACACAGTACACTCTTAACGCTGCTTGTGTCCATCAGTCAGGCAATCTCTCAAACGGGTTCCAAGCAAGCGGTTACCCCTTTAGCCCGACTACCGCCTCCAGCATCATTCAACCAATCCCAATGAGTCCAAATGGAACAACAATGTTAGCCACTCGGCGTCCCATGAGGCCGAATGGTGGCGGAGCTTCAATGGCCGCAACGGTTCCACAAAACCAAGGGCTGGGTTATGGGAATCCCACGTACGGTGGAGCGCATCACGGCATGAAGGGTGGTGTGAAGGATATGGCAGGTGGAAGATTCTTTTCTGGGAGGACGATATGGGCACTGCCACCGACAGAGACGATGAAGGAGGGACCGAGGCTTTGCGGCCGAAGAAGAGAGCAAGGAAGGAGGACTGAGGGAGAGGGAGGAGTTGAAGCGTAGGGTTTCTAGAGTTTGAAAAGGGCAACATGGCCTTTTAATAAAATTTAGAGGGCAAAAAAGGCAACTGAAAAAAATTCATTAATTGATATTTCAGCATTTTGAAAATATTGAAAGTCCAAGGCAGGTCCTCCTGTCTTGGGCTTTCAGCTTTCCCAATGTTATCGTTTGGCTGATAGGGTCTCAAAAACACTTGCCAAATACCTCATCTTTTTCCCAAGGGGCTCAAAGCCCCTTGATAAAGCTGAACCAAATGCATTCTTTATCATCTCTGCACCACAACTATGTTTCAGCCAATCCTCATTATGGTCTCAACTCCAGTTCCCATATTGAGTTATTGACAGTTAGGCTAATCTCGCTGAGCTGAGAGCGTAAGAGCTTCCAAAGTTCTCTCCATATCGCCTTGCCCAAAAGAACCTGCAGCATTATCAAGAGTGTGTGAGATTATATAGAGGTTCTTTGTCATGCTACACACTGAAGAACGTCACACAAAGTCATTTCCGTTCCTTCAATTCTATTTTCTTTTTCCTATTTTTTGGTATCTGACAGTGCAAGGCAAGGAATGTGAACCTCACTCGCTTCACATGAAGTTGCAGGATATTTTACTAGAAGAAAATGTTCATCAAGGCATGTTTACACACTACTTTGAATGCACATTGGGAAGAAAGAAAAGCAGGCAGGGAAAACAAATGTCATGGCGTTTCTAAAGAATACTGAGCACAATGTTGACTCCGATTTCTTAAATTAAAGTTCAGTATGAACTCATGCACACATCACCCTGTCCAAACCACATGGGTATCCATCCACTCTTCATCTGAAGTAGGAATGGGGATCTAAGAAATTTCTTGCCACTCCTAAACAGAACAAGGAAGAGCGACCATTTCAAGCACCCTGTACATTATTAGCTCTTTAGGATAACAAAAAGAGGGGGAAACTGTTAATATTCAGTAGAATGATCAGCACTGCTTAGTAATTTTAGAGTGAGATGGGATTCCCCAATAATTTTCTTCCATTAATGGAAGAGCACAAAACGAACCAAGTCTTTTCTCTGTTAATATGAGGATATCTTCCACAGGCACAACTAAGCACAGTTTCAAGTTTCACCACGGTAACCATAGAAAATAACAACCAATTTCAAACCATTCAAACCATGTCTTTTCGCTTGTTATGAGCGTTGGGGGTCAGCGAAGGCTTGATTGGACTATACTTTGTATCGTGTTTATTCATTTTTGTAGTTAATGATATTCTTTTCATCGGGAAAACACATGTTACTCTGATATAAAAGTCAGTTAACTTCCTTATTGAAGTAAAACGTGCTAATTAGCCTTTATAAATACAAAGGATGACACTGGTAATAGCTTGGAAACAAGAATTATGTAAACGTGGTTTTCAATGGTTTGATGAGATTGGAGATGTTTGGTTCAACTTATTGAAACTATTCCCATTTCGTACTTAGTTAAAATTGTTGTTTTCTAGTCCTCCATTAAGACAGGTGCCACAGAAACACATTAATCTTGCGTTTCTTTGGATTTTGCATTCTTGTTTGCATCCCATTGATTTAGTACAAGAACACATTCATCTTTTATTATGCTGTCCCCGACACTAAATATAGATCAAGGCTAGCCAAAAACTATTCCAAGTACAAGAGCACATTGATGGTTTCTCTACACAGTCCCCGACAGTTAATATAATCAGATTCATTCCAATCAAAACTATTCCAGGCACTGCATATTTGTGCAATTAGACCCCACAACATAACTTGACTACTGAAAAGCTAATCAAATGGAAGAATCATTGAAAAGACCAAGAAGTAACTAAGGAACGAGGAAGAAAAAGCTTGAAGTTACAGATTATCAAGACATGAGACTTTCTCAGCTCATTCCACCAAGGAAGATGAAAAACTCTAAAGCAAAATGACACAAATGGTCCCTGAACTTTTACCAAATGTGCAATGTAGTCCCTAAACTTTTAATTTGACAAATATGGTCCCTCGACTTTAATCCAATATGTAAGTTCAGGGATCATATTGGTCAAGTTGAAAGTTCAAGGACCAATTGCACATTGGATTAAAGTCGATGGATCATATTTGTCAAATTAAAAGTTTAAGGACTACATTACACATTTGGTAAAAGTTTAGGAACCATTTGTGTCATTATCCTAACTCTAAAAGTGCTAATTGAACAGGTTGGTCGATCCTCTTTCTTGTCCATAAGATACTGCACTCTCCAGAACTTAAGCAGATCTAAAGAAAGAATCTAAATGTACTAGGGTAAGTTGCAACAAATCCAACAGACATTTGAGCTCATTGGTCTACCCAACAAGATAGACATTTAACTGGTCAAGGACTCATATCTATCCCAAGAACATCTCAAACACTTCCAATCTTGTAATAAAAAACCAAAGAAGAGAACTGGGTTAAGAAACAGAGCAACAAGAGAGAAGAAGTACCTAATACTCTGCTGTTGCTGACATCTATGTACCCAGTATCAACAAGAACCTTCTCTCTCTTAGCCAATTTAATGTCCTCGTCCACCATCATCTCCACCAACTTCTTGAACCCAACCTTGGGGTACCAACCCAACATCTTCTTGGCCTTACTTGCATCTCCCTTCGACTGGTCGGCCCCAACCGGCCTGAGAGGTATATTAGAATCATAAACCACATAGTCCTCCCATTCCAGCCCCACATACTTAAACGCCACCTTCATAAGCTCGTCCACCGTGTGATACTCCCCCGTCGCGATCACGTAGTCGTCGGGTTTTTCGTGCTGCAGCATCATCCACATCGCCTCCACGTAGTCCCCAGCGAACCCCCAGTCCCGGGAGGCGTCCAGATTCCCCAGGAACAACTCGCTCTGCAGCCCCATCTTGATCCGCCCCACAGCCCTCGTGATCTTCCGGATCACGAAGTTCCAGTCCTGCCTCGGGGACTCGGGATTGAACAGGATCCCGTTGCACGCGAACAGCCCGTGAGCCTCGCGGTAGTGCACGGTGTGAAAGTGCGCGGCCAACTTGGACACGCCGTAGAGGGACCACGGGTGGAACCGGGATGTCTCAGACAGCGGCGGCCGGGTGAATTTTCCACCGTATTTCTCCCAATACTCAGGTGTCAGATACCTCGGTTGGAACCTCTCCCAAGACCCATACTGGAAGTAACGGGATGTCTCAGACAGCGGCGGCTGGGTGAATTTTCCTCTGTGATACTCCCGATACTCAGGTTTCAGAGACTTTGGTCCGAACATCTCCGAAGACCCAGACTGGAAGTAATGGGATGTCTCAGACAGCGGCGGCTGCGTGAATTTTCCTCTGTGATACTCCCGATACTCAGGTTTCAGAGACTTTGGTCCGAACATCTCCGAAGACCCAGACTGGAAGTAACGGATGTGGCTGCGGCCGGTAACGGAGACGTGAGAGCGCACGGCCTCGAGGAGGCGGACGGCGACCTTGGCGACAGCATCGGCGGGGTATTCAGGGATCTCGAAGGAGACTGCCGCCTCGTATTGGTCGGCGAGATTGTAGACCTCGTCGGGGGAGATCGCGTCGATGCAGCGGCGGAGAGAGAGAGAGGAGTCGGTGAGAATACAGCAGTGAAGCTTCATCGAGGCCTTGACGGCGTTGTTGAGGGGGTCGATGTAGATGTGGTCGACTCGTTGGTTGTTCAAGTGGGAGAAGCCGTAGACCTCGTATCCTTTATCGAGCAAGAACTCCGTGAGGTACGACCCGACCTGGCCGTCAATGCCGGAGATCAGGGCCACCTTGCGGTGCTGCGGCGGCGCGGCTTCGCCGTTGGCTCCGGAACCGGATTTGGGCGTGTCGTTCCGGGTCGCCATTGTCGCGATCGTAGGATGGCGAAATGGGTCTGCTCGCGAGATGTTCGTGGGATTGCCCGAAAGAGAAAGGGGCAGAGTGGAAGGAGATGTAATCGATGGGCTCTAGGGTTTTGAAGAGATGCAGGGAAAGATACGTGGCGTGTTTTTTGGGAGATTTTAAAGAGGTGGGAGAGGAAGAGATTAGGACGGTTCAGTCAAGGTACATCTTCCTCCCTCGCGCGCTCTTTTTAGCGACGACCATAGTCGATGTCCAAGACAATGTGAGCTGGGGCGTCGCGGATCCTGTCCTTGCCATCACGATGGCAGTCACGATCAGGACTTTCTACGCCGGGAGGTCCTATTACCGGTACCGAGCTCCTGACGGAATCTCCTCTCACGCCGTTACTGTGATTCTCGAGGGAAGCGAGGAGGAGGGCTCCAATGCAGAGAAATATGACCCATGGAGACTTGCGACAGTGACCCAAGTGGAAGAGATGAAGCTGGTGCTGAACATGAACATGATCCCCATTTGGCTGACCTCGTTGCCATTCGGGGTATGCGTCGCGCCGCCCTCGACTTCCTTCGGTGACCATCTCGGTGCAGGCCTCGACTTTCTTCGGTATGCATCTCGGTGACCATGTACGAGAAACTGCTTGTCCCGATCCTGAGGAAATCCGCGGGCAACGAGAGAGGCATAAACTTACTCCAGCGGATCGGATTTGGCATGATCTTCTCGGTCGTGGCCATGTCGCTCGCGGCGTTGGTCGAGGCGAAGCGGCTGAGGAAGGGAAATGACCAAACCGTCCATGAGCGTGCTCTAGCTAGCGCCGCAGCTCCTCATCCTCGGCCTTGAGGACGGCGTCGGCCTGCAAGAATACTTCTACGACCAAGTCCCTGACTCGATGAGGAGCCTCAGGATTGCGATATACCTGAGCGTGATGAGCAGCTTCCTCATAACGATCGTCGACCACTTCACAAGGCAGGCCGATGGCGGCGGTGAGGGGTGGGTCGGGAAGGACCTGAACTCGAGCCGCCTCGACCAGTTCAACTGGCTGCTCGCGGCGATAAATCTGGCGGACCTTGGCATTTACCTGGCCATTGCAAGGAGGTACACCTATAAGAATGTGCGGAGGAGTGAGGTGGTCGTGAACGATTGCAGAGAAAATGATGAAGAAGAAGATCATGAGGCAACCTCTTTGATCATTGCCGGCCATAATCCAAATTGAAAGTTTGGCCATGCAAGAATGTACGGCTTTTAGCAATATTGCTAGATGATGTCATGATTAATCACCGTCTTGACTTAGCAATACATGTACGTCACAAATTTTTTGACTCGCTACACCTTATGGTGAACGACGGCATGCCTTTGATCAGACTCAAATTAATCTAAAGCAAGATAATTTTTTGTACACGGATGGAATAGAGATATGAAAACGAAACGAGGAAAAGGCCAAGAATTTCCATACATAAGTACGAGATGGTGATACCCATATGTACATTCTTTAATTTTAGTTATCATTTTCAATTTATTTGTAAATGGGTTTTTTCCATATGAAGGTTTCTTATTGACGAGCTTTTTAATGTAAAATCTTCACGACATTAGCATAAATTCGATAAGATTATCAAGAGAGTTGAAGATGGGATATAACTATGTATAACTATAATAACATATAGTACGAATTCAAACACGAAAAAATGGTGGGCAACTAGATTTGTGAGGATCATGATAAAATCCTACCAAGTTGGAAATGTTCGACAAAATAAGGAATAACATCATCTATGCGTGTAAAGATTAATATGCTTTACATTAATAAAATTAAAATTATTGAAAGAAAAGCTCCATAAAAACAAAAGTAATTTAAAACGTGCAATGAAATGTGAGGACGGCCTTACTGTGAGAATTTACGGATCCAAAAGTATGGTGCGATCCAACCCCAGGAAAAAGAGAATTCGAGACATATCAATTACACTTACTTCGTTCGTGGGATGTTCGATAATATTTATTTTAATATAGGCTCCGTTTATTTCGTAAAGAATATAGAATTCGAATAAATTTTTTAGGATAATTGTTTATATTAATTATAAAAATAAATGAAATTTTTTTCATTATTTAAGAAAATATTTAATTATGGTTATCGATAATAAAATATGTTTATAACAAATCAGTAAGAATGAATTTTCGAAATTGCCCCTGCAGGCAAAACTACAAACTCTACAAGACCGTTTCTGCAATTCCTTGAACTTTTTTTCTTCTGTGTCTGTCCTTTTCTTCGCCCATGGACTGCGAGAATTCTTTGGGCGCGCATGACAACCATTCTGTTCCAGAAATAATTTCGGAATAGAATAGATTTCTATTTTGTCAGAAACAAAATTTTTTTGTTTCTGGAACAGATTTTTGTTCTAGAAATAGAAAAATAGATTTGTGTTGACAAACGAATTTCTGTTTCAAACCTATTTCTAAAATAGGTTTGAAATAGAAACAGAGAAATAGAAAGTTGTCATGCGCAAGCCAAAGGGATTAAGGACGAGCGAGCTTCGTAATCCAAACCCATTTATGATTCTGCATTTCGCTTTCTCTCACTTTTTCGAGAAAAAACTGTCCCTTATTCCCCTAGAAAATCAATGAACGAGCGAGCTTCGTAATCTCTTCGCCCCTGCACGATTAAGGGATTCCGAGAGAGGCGCTCCGTCGATGGCCGCGCAAGCGCAGGGCACCGCTATGGACCCCGTCGCGCTGGACGGCATAATCGAGCGGCTGGTCGAGGTCCGATCCTCGAGGCCCGGGAAGCAAGTGCAGCTCTCGGAGTCGGAGATCAAGCAGCTCTGTGTCGCGTCCAGGGATATTTTTATGCAACAGCCCAACTTGCTCGAGCTCGAAGCGCCCATCAAGATTTGTGGTATTGTTCGTAATTTCGAGTCCTTTGTTAGTTGCCGCATGGTTATGCCTTGTGAGCCCGAGCTGCTAGTTTCCTAATTTACTGGCGTTCAATTGATATGAATATTGTGCTCGTTCATTGGTTTTGTCGGTGTTTGGATTGTAGATATTGGAAGTGGTGTGTGGAGATGAGAGTTTTTCTTTTTTTTTTCTTCCCCCCTTATGCCTTTTCCTCTCTTGGCTCATAGTGACAATGGAGATGAGAGTTTTGCAGGCTCAGGCTGTTCCTGTTGGAAAAGCCCCACGAATTTTGCCTCTGGTATTATGACATCAGGAAAGAAATTTTTTTTGTTTATGTTAAGTCTTGTAAACCATCTGATAAGGGAATTTATTGCCGTGTAAGTGCGATACATACTAAATTGTTAAGGTTACTGAATCTATTGCGGTGCAAGTGCGATACATACTAGATCTTGTAATGATGAAAATAAAAAAGAATGCTTGCCTAAACCGGGAACTGAGACTGAATGGCCGGTTGTGTGTGTCTCCCTCCTGGAAATGTAGGCTTTATCAGGTGTTTATGGTAATATTCTTGGAAACAGAGTTTGCAGGGGGATGTTGAAGGTTTAGGAAGCAAAATGTTCTGTGAAGGGCTGGAATTTGAGTTAATGGGATGGGAACTGAGGGAACAGGACTTGCTTTGTATAATATCGTGCAGGCACTAAGAGTTTATTGCTATTCAGAATATTTAGGGGGCTAGATGATATGTGTTCTTCAGCGTTGGCTTGTGTGAGTGTTGCATTGAGATCTAATATGTCAATGTACCGAGGCTTAGTGGGTAACCCTTTATTGAAAAAACATAACTTTAATCAGATCTCTAGAGTTTAATGTTGGTCATCATGAATGTTGCCACAAATTTGATTTGCGTGTCCATTGGCAAATAGGAGGGGATATGTTGGCTCTTGGTCTGAATTAGTAAAATGAACAAATCTTTGCGGAAAAGTTATTCAACAAGCACAGGAAGGATGAGGGTGTGGCTATGCTTTGACCGATAGAAGGATTGTCGTAAACCAACGATGCCTTGTATGCTGACAACATGTCAACATTGCATTGACGATGACCCAAATAGGTTGAAACTGAACTCTGAGTTTGGGGGAGCCAGTCAAAAAGTACTTCTTTGCTTTTTCTCTGAAACTTTGCCTATTTGGCAGAAACCAAAAAGAATCAAATTTCAAAAATGATGTTGAATTGATTCCAAAGAACTGTCAAGCTTCTACAATTTGTACATTTGTAAAGCTTCCGAGTGTTTAAAAATTTACAATTCAAAACTCTACGAGAAAAGGCATGAGCAAAAATGAAAAGGTGAAAGTCTCCCCAAACACACTCTTAGTTCCGGCACGACGATATTCATAGCTATTAAGTTTTATTTTATCTTATTTTTTCATATGGAATAGTGATTTGTCTATTGCATGACTTGCAATCGTAAAACATAATTTGAATTAGGAATTCTCCGCCGGAATAAGAGTTGACTTTTGTAGAATGAAAAGTGGCTACTTCTTAGTGGCATGAGTTTGCTGACTGACTATTTCTGTTTCTACGTTGGAGGTAATGTTGTGTGTGTGCAGCTGCGGTCTCATGGAGCATAGTGGCAGATTGTCGCATGCATTTGCACTTACCTTGTGATACTTGGACTTTATCTGTTGTCATTATGTTAATATTTCTTTTGGGCTTTAGGTGACATTCATGGACAGTACAGTGACTTACTGAGGCTTTTTGAGTATGGCGGTTTTCCTCCTAGTGCCAATTACTTATTTCTAGGAGACTATGTGGATCGTGGCAAGCAGAATTTGGAGACAATATGCCTTTTGCTTGCATATAAGATCAAGTATCCAGAGAACTTCTTTCTTCTGAGAGGAAATCATGAATGTGCTTCTATTAATAGGATATATGGATTTTATGATGAATGCAAGCGGCGTTTTAATGTGAGACTTTGGAAAGCTTTTACCGACAGTTTCAATTGCCTCCCAGTTGCGGCTCTTATTGATGACAAAATACTATGCATGCATGGTGGTCTTTCTCCTGATCTGACAAACTTGGATCAAATAAGAAATCTACCACGTCCGACTGCTATTCCTGACACGGGCCTGCTTTGTGATCTGCTTTGGTCCGATCCTGGCGGTAGGGATATGAAAGGATGGGGTATGAATGACAGAGGGGTCTCATACACCTTTGGTGCCGATAAAGTATCAGAATTCTTAACAAAGCATGATTTGGACCTTGTTTGTCGTGCTCATCAGGTATGGCCTTTCATGTTCTCTATGTTGTTATTTTCTTTCTATTTTTTGAATCATTCTAATTTATTTTATCCTGAAAATATGGTTATTGGACCTAGGTTGTTGAAGACGGATATGAATTTTTCGCAGATAGGCAACTAGTGACTATATTTTCAGCTCCGAACTACTGTGGTGAATTTGATAATGCCGGTGCAATGATGAGTGTTGATGAGAATCTGATGTGCTCCTTCCAAATTCTTAAGCCAGCAGAGAAGAAAGCTAAGTCATTGGTGTCGACAAAGATGTGATGCTTGCTGTACTGTAATTCTTCAATGAGGTCCGATCAATGCAGCTCTATGTCTTTTACATTTTTATGATGTCATGGCGGTACTTTCACTTAAGTTTAATTGGAAACTTGCACCAATGTCTTCATATCAGAACAGTTCCTAGCTTTGATGATTGTATTCTTTTTCTATTCCTCAACTGCATTCATGCCCAGTTCGTTAGTTGCGCTGGTTCATAGCAATTAGTCTACTTCATCTCCTTTCTGTTTTGCCTGATTTCTTAGTTTTGCCCATAGGGTTTTTACGAACGGAATATCCATGCACTAGTGCTATTCCTAGTATTTTCGACTTTATAATACCAAAAATATCTTGGGAATACTCCATTGGTTAGTGTGGCTAGATTGGAGATTTCTTCATGGCTTTTGTAGATTCTGGTGGCGATAATCACTCTCTGAGATCTGGATGTTATCTTATTCTGGGTACTCGATCAATGGAAGCTCATTGTACTAATTTCATTCCATCATCTAGCAACTCCCTTTCTTTTCTTTTCCTTTTTGTCACGATGAATAATTTTGGGAAGTAGGTAGAAGTGAAACCAAGTTTAGCAGATGCTGTAATGGACGACTGATTCTGATCCTGGTTTTCTCTGTTCTTGCTGCTCCTCTTGTGCAGAGACTCTTCCCTTGTGGCTCAGGAAGCAGCAAAAACCTGAAGATCGCTATTATATGGCTTTTTAACATCTGCATTTGGTATAAGTGCCAGTCTACTGTTTGAAAGACCTTCCCGATGCCGTTGCAAAGACAACTTGTCGGGCACAAATAAATGCCATTCCATGGTAATTTATCTGCTGCACTTGTTTATGTAACTGGCCTAGGTGTGCTTATTTGAGATCCTTGTGAAGGTCAGTCTGTCCTGGTAATGATGTCTATATTGATTGAGCTGTTTGTTAGGAAGGAAAAGAAAACGGGGTGGCATTTTGGCACCTACAAATGCATTAAAATGCGCTCTCTTGCCATTAATATGCTAATTTTTTTTATTTTACATGCACCAACTATATATCCTTGTAAGACCCTCACAACGGCTAGTGTGCCATTTTCCTCATTGACCCCTAATGTTGTGGATGTTTGATCTCTACTGGTTTGTGAGTTCAGTATCGGTAAAGCCTCATAGCAACATGGGTCGCTGTGCTTCAGCTCACCCTGTGGTTGTGAAGCTTGTACATCTGTCACTGCGCCTTTGGCAGCGAGGTGGTTGCTGTGCAATTCATAAGCCCATGCTTGAGCTGATGAGGCAGAGCCAAGCTGGGCATTGGTGTTTCGAGATTTGAAAGCTTTATTAGTGCGGAGGCATGGCATGATGGGACCAGCAGATGACCGGCTAGTCCGATTATCTGCTATGCTGGGAGTGTCTTTTTTACTATACTAAGCTGCTCACATTAGAAACAGGGATGCCAGCACTTGATCTCGTAAACCTGTCCACGTCATTTTTTTGTCTTCTGAAAAATGCTGTGCCAGCGACGGCCATGGTCTCTCTTAGAGGACTCAAACAACATGAATTTTATAACAGTAATTGAGAATGAGAGATTTATCCTTAATACACTGTGTCGTGCTGCGGTAATCAACACGAGCCGGCCAGACATTATAATTATGTTCCTGCCATCACCATCATATGTCAAGATTAAGGTGGTAGTTAGAGGGGCTTGTGGGGTCGATGTTAACGGGGGTTCAATCATGGCCCAGACAAAGCAGATTGCAACTGGCCTTCCAAAGTTCAGCCGACTGTATAGGAAAGGCGACGAGACCCCAGCAAGGATAGAGAAGTGGTTACTGAGCTGTAAATCAGAGATCACCTAAGACCTGACTATCACGAGCTTTCAACTTATCCGTCACGAGCTAAAGACCACTACTTTATGTACCCCGATTATCGGGAGGCTTAATATAAAACAAGTCTGAAAATTGTCAAAAAGCCATAATTATGCAGGGATAACTCAGTTCTAAATTTTTTAATCGTATCAATTTAGTTTAAAGTTTTTTAACATATTATCGATTTAATTGTAAAATTTTTAATTGTGTCGATTAAGTTTTAAACCTTTTGAAAACTTATCAAGCTTGGTCAAAAATTGCCGATGTGGCGAACGTGAACCGTCTCGTGTGGTACAATCGGCGATGGAATAACTAAATTGGCATATCGCTAAAGTTTTAGAATTAAATTAGTAAATCGTTAAAAGGATTGAATTGGCCGTCATTTGGAATTTTTCAGATAATTTTTCTAATTTTCTGTCGTTGGTAGTCTAGCCAGTGCTACGAAGCAGCTAGAATTTGACCCCCGAGTTTCGATAGAATTTAGCCAAGTGGGCTATAATTATTTCGATTTTCTGTTGTTGAAAGAAAGGAAAGTTCCGTGGGGGCCCTGCCTTTTGGCCAAGGCGAACAAGAGATTGTTATTTAAGCTACGCAACGAAAGAAAGTTGAGCTTATAAGATAAGACGCGAGGAACCTTACGGATCACCACTCATTTTCTACAGCAAAAGAGGTTATTTTATTTTATTTTTTTAATTTCCATTTGATAATTGTATCCGTAAAATGGTGAAAATTTAGTGGAATTATTAATTTGATGATCTCAAAAGGGAATCACATGGGATTTTCTCCTCAGCCAGTAGTTGCCAAAAAGTAAACACGAAATAGTCTTTTAATGAGTCAGCAACGATCGCGTGATTAGATATTGAAGTCGCGATAATACAAAATTTAAAATGTGAAGCGCCACAATTTTTATTGCGAATTTGACTAACGGAAGATAGGACTAATGCAATTTTTATTTTTATTTCTAGGTTATGGACTTTCCCAGTTTAAGAAAGGCTAGGGGCGCGCATCCATAAAATGGTGAAAATTTAGTGGAATTATTAATTTGATGATCTCAAAAGGGAATCACATGGGATTTTCTCCTCAGCCAGTAGTTGCCAAAAAGTAAACACGAAATAGTCTTTTAATGAGTCAGCAACGATCGCGTGATTAGATATTGAAGTCGCGATAATACAAAATTTAAAATGTGAAGCGCCACAATTTTTATTGCGAATTTGACTAACGGAAGATAGGACTAATGCAATTTTTTATTTTTATTTCTAGGTTATGGACTTTCCCAGTTTAAGAAAGGCTAGGGGCGCGCATGACAACGTTTCTATTTCTCTGTTTTCTGTTGCAAACCTATTCCAGAAATGGGTTTGGAAACAGAAACTCGTTTGGCAAACGCAAATCTGTTTTTTCTATTTCCTGAAACAAAAATCTGTTTCGGAAATAGATTTTGGCCCAAAACCAAAAATAATAAAATTTCGTTTCTGACAGAAATAGAAAAATCTATTTCTGTTCCAGAAATTATTTCTAGAACATAATAGTTGTCATGGCGTCCTAGATGTTGCATTGCATGCATGGACTGAACACTGTCCTTTAAAACTGGTAAATAAAATTTCTGATGAAGCTTTTTAACACAAGTCCCACTTCGAATCGAAAAAACAACGAGGAGTGTTGGAATGAATGGGGGGGAGGGAAAGTACCGTGATCCGTTAATGCTAAAGGCAAATTATCTTATTTTTAACTGAAATAGTCACGTTTATAAGCGACGTTTTTCTCCCTCTCCTCGTCAATTTTCTTTAATGAAGAGAATACGAACATGGGAAAAAAAAAACAACGACAAGTCACTCCTCAATGATAAGTTCAAATGGATGGATAATCCCTATCGGGGGACTGCAATAGATACATTTAATTAGTGAAAAACGAGATATATCCATTTATGTGATGTATTTCTCCGATCGGTGATTTAGAATGATTCCAGAGCTTGTTAATTTTGCGTAATCCGATGCATATGTAATGATATTAGTTCTCTTCAAGAGGAATTATGACTTGACCTAATAAGCATGGTAAAGTCCAAAAGTAAGAAAGAAGGCTTATTTCGGGGGGCGGCGTCTACGATCAGATTTTACTTTTTTCACGTGTTCAATCTGAATTTGCGGACGGATGATGCACTTTAT
>JAGVVM010007452.1:0-21426 GCA_019149425.1 Psidium friedrichsthalianum
AAATAGTTTATTGTTTCTGAACAGGTTCTAACGAAACCATTCCTTCAAAATCTAACAAAAATAACAACTGACTTTGATATTGTAGAACCCGTTTGATGCTCTCGCTCAAGTCTTCATTCAAGTTGTGGTTGAAGCTATAAAAGTGACACTTAACTTAATCTCGATAATACGATTCCACCCTTCAGAAATATATTGCGAATTACTCTTGCCTTGAGTCTGAATAGCCATCAACTACACGTCATACTAAACTTCTCTTCTCATATTGCAATTATCCAGAACTTCACATGCATAATTTGATGCAGTATTTTGAAAGCTCCTCTTATGGTCCCTCAAAGCATATTGGCAATCGCGGCTCTGCCTTGATATTCACCTTCTGAGATCATTTCCAAGTTTTATGAACTTCCCGCTCTAGGCTTATTCATTCTCTACTTTGTATCTCCAGCTTATAGACACTTCTATGCTCAATACCTTGTTCACCATTAATAAATAACTCATAACCTTCGAATGTTCTGTTATACAGATACACCTTTCCAAACGGCTTGTATTCTTTCACCTGGTTCTACTCAACTAATAAACTGCATTCGTAGTCCTTTGGATTATTTTGTCAATCTTCAAAACTCGTAAGGAATTTTCCTTTAGCACGACTTTCCACAAAGTCACCACCTGGAACTCCATAAAGACACAATAAGCTGACAGAGAAGAGAGAAATTTTTCTTCAGAGGCTTTTTCCTGGTTCTTTCCCTTCGTGTCTTTAAGAACATCACCAATTGCTCGACGGACTGTGGGTAATTTGTGCAGAAATTCTCGACATATCATCGGACACAACAGAACTTGTCGGTGATCGTGCTGTCCGATGGGAAGGCACATCCTCGACAACGTTGCTCATCTCGATGGCGTGATTGACGAGCAAAACCACAAAACTGCGGCAAGAGTAGCGCTCTTGTGCGATGGGGGCTGGACTCTCTCCGACTGCTCGATGGTGCTTGAAGACAACACTCTTGGAAGAGTGCTTGTGAGTCTCATGTCAAAGTGTGAGGACGAGGACAATAGCTCAAAGTGAAGACCCAGTCTTCACTATTCGCTTAGGGCGCGTCGTGGTCTGCTCGTCAAGGATTGGCAAAGGGAGCAAACTCGTGGCCCAGTGATGGGGAATTCATGGCTTGCTTGTTTTGTGGTGTTCACCGGAAACACCTGCAAAATAAAGTAGCCGAGATTACAGGATTGGCGATGGCTTCCGTGATAGGCTCCGGAGACCGCTAATGTATTGGAGAAAGTCTTTGATGGTGAAGATTTCAGATTCTTCAAGTGGCAGACCCCCTCTTTTCTCTCTCTCCTGTCAGGCGTACTCTCTCTTGGATGAAGTGTCACTCTCCTGTGCTTTCTCACTTGCTTTACCCCATTTTTCCTTTGTTTTCTTTTGGTAACCTCGCCTGCTGAACACAAGCAATGAAGAAATCCCTATCACTTCACGTCTTTGCCGATCTGCTCCCTCTTCTAATTGCGGCCGTGTGGATTCTATGTGCGGGCCTCCTCTCTTGCTCCAATCCTCCTCAATGCGCCGTGTATTTCAATTGAATTTCCCCCCTTCCCTTCGACATTTTACTTTAAATATAAACATTTTACCTTATATATACTGGAATGCGGAGTGATTTTTTGAAAATTTGCTTTTCCTCGATCATGATAAACTCTCATAGTCGTAACAGAATAGTAGACTACTTCTGACCATCAGTCATTGTAGGTTCTCTAAATCCCATGGAGTGAATTGATTGGACCTGTTGTTGAGTATCAATTGACGTAAGTTTCATATCCTGAACAGCCACAACTTGTGGACATCAATTCGGGTGAGCTTAATTTAACGTATGATTTGTACGTGATGGTTAATACAAGATCCCCGTTTCCATTTCAATGGTGGGTTGGCCGGGCCAGACCGATGTTTATAGGAATGCTACGAAAATTAAAGACAAATAATAAATTGGTGGATGAACCATCCATTCGATAAACACATGTAATTTTGCATTTATAATAAGCCTGAGACATATGTAGCATAGACCATATAAGATTATGTTTGTAAAATGATTAGCCGCCAACTGGCTATTTTAGATGGGCTAGCATTAGCTACAAACCTACTTAATTTATTCGAAAGGATTACATTAACAAATCGCTGTAAAAATATAAGATTAAATTATTTAAATTAAAAAATTTTAGCACTGAATTTGATCGTCATAAAATAGCTTATAAATTCTAGACAATTATCCTATCCAAGAATGACAATCGTAATTACTATAGACGCACCTATAAGTTTTAATATAAGATCAATTATGTGTATTGTTTACTTGCTAGTTCGCAAGCAAATTTATCGATTCACTAACCATTAAAGACTTTCTATCAATGATACAATCTTTATATGTTGATCTATTGAATTGTGTTGACACCTAAATTTTGATTTCTTATTTAATCATTTATTTTATAAAAAACATTAGAACTAACTTTTTTTTTTGTATCGAAGGTGTCCGAGCCAGCGTTCGTACGGATCGTGGCACCTCGACTAACTTTAGTCTCTACAAAAATAGAGACTAACTTTAGTCCCCCTACAAAAATAACTAAATCTTCTACATATAGTTTGCACTAGCTCATTTTGACTTTTTAGCGTGCACGAATTCGCATTTTCACATTGAACTGGTAGCGGATATGCTTAAACGTTTCGTTCGCAGCACAAATGAAATCGTAAAAAAAAGAAGAAAAGAAAAAAAGAAGGTGAGCACATTCTGTTTTTAGAGAGCACAAAAAAAAGGAGACAAAGCCAAGCATAGAGCTACGCAATCCTCGATAGAGACATGAAAGTAGCTCCTCAGGTGATTTTCCCATTCAAGAACTAGGATGACTCGTCCAGTGTTCGCCGATGCTTCTCTAACAGACCCGAGCTCCTCTTCACAGGCAAAGCAAGAGCACAGCATCAGAGACCATGTTCATCAAGTGTGTCACTGTTGGTGATGGTGCTGTAGCAAGACTGCCTCCTCATCTCCTACACCAGCAAACACTTTCCCCACTATTATCTGGACGAATCTAAGATTCAAATTTATGCCATTGCAGACGCCGGTGGTAGTCAAATCAAAGACGATATCTTTTTTGGAGTAATTTGTATGACGGTTTTACTTTTCGTAATGATGTTGGATTAGCCCAAGATAGTGGGCTGAAGATAATTTTGCATGTGCAAAAAAAACATAAAAAAAAATCATTTCGAAAATAAAAAAAGTCTTTCTAATCTAGTAGCCAAGAATTTGCCACGTGTCACCTGTACCCTTTAGATTAGAAATAGGCAGGAAAATGAAAATTGAATATAAAAAATGCGAAAAATAAAAAATCCAAAAAAAAAGGGAAAAATTCATAAAAATCAAAAAAATTCTAAAAAAATCTCAAAAAATCAGAAAAATTTGAAAAAATTCTTAAAATTGTGGAAATAGGAAATGATTACATTCAACTGGTTTGACCTATTTTCACTCCCAAGTCTGAAAATTGATCATTTGTTAATTATGGGAATTTGACTCAAACCTCTCCGAATCACCTCCTAAAGCCATTGATGGCATTCTCTGAGTCTTACGGGTTTATTAGGCTTGCCATGTGACCACTTGAATGTCGTTTTGATGCATTTATCGCATGTAACTGATTCCTTGATCTGCGCACTTTCAATTACCGATTATCTGTGATAGGTTAGCTTCTCCCAACTTGCATGAACCTTTTAGACTTTTAGAACTTATCTTATCCCAAAAGCTTCTGCTGAAATTAATACCAAAAAGGTATTAATTGAAAAAACAAATGTAACCAAGTCCCAAACTTATTGATCTCTGGTTTCGTAGGAATAAAGTATTCCTCCTAATACTTTATTTAGGCATCTAATCAACCTACCCAAAATGATTAGTAGCGACTCCAAAATAAAATATTTTTTCTAATGATCACTTGAACCATAAGTCACGATTGGTAAAATTTGAGAGAGTTCGACCGCTAATTAATTAATCTAATTAATAACTTGGTAATCCATTAACCTAAAATTTCAGAAGCCTGATTTTTTTAGAGTCACGACGCTTGGTAACTCTGCTGGGGCATAAAAATGAATTTTTTGCAAAACATTTAAAGAGGACTTAAGCCAAAAACCTTTTCATGGAAAATCACTTGATTTGGCAAACTTTGATTGAATTCCACATCCTTAGGTGTTAAATGGTTTTGCAGAATATGAGTTATAAGGGGAGAAATTTGTGGCTAACCCCTTGTTTTGCAGGTTGAAGTTTGGAATGAATGGCTCAGGTTATATTGAAGCGTTGATTGAGTATAAACTCTTGTGCATGCTCTTTACTGCTTTTGCATATACACTTAAGCACAACTACCCGCCATTGAACCTAAATGGCTAGGCTTAGGATGGTACTTGATTGGAGTCACTTCGGCGATGACCATTTGGCCCATGTTGCCCTTCTCAAGTCCTGAAGTTTTCAAATTGGTGCCAAGAGTTATCACCCCCATCGTTAATCATTATGATGCAGGTCCTTACTTGACTAAGCCGGATGTTTACGGGGATACTTGACACAATCACAAACTGATGTGGTTCGGTCCGGATATCCTTGGGGCTCTACCTTTATTAAGCTATGCTAAATAGAAATCGATCCTCACGAAGAATTTTATGTGCATGTCAATGTGATTGGTATTTTTCTTTTCAAGGTAAAGTAAGTTCTCCAAATTTTATTTTGTATTTATTTGTGGTCGGTCCATGTTAGGTGTTAATCAAATTTTGAACTTAACATCATGGTCATTTTTTAAAAAATAAAATAAAAAAATAAATTGGTGTGTCATTTCTGAAAAGATGAATGTGGAAAAATCCATTCGGGAAATTTTGTTGACCAATAAAAGATTTTGTCACATCTTTCCTTAATGCTTCAATGGATACAAGATTTTCTTGACAAATCTACCCTTGAAAATTCATTGGGATTAAAAAAAAGAAAAAATTCCTTCGGAAAGTTTGCTAAATGTCAAAGGACTTTATTACATTTTTTTTTCAAGTTATAAAATTTGTAAGAAACTTTTTTCTGAGAAGTTCACTCATATCTTCCTAAGAAAATTTTGTTTAATTTCTCTATAAAAATGGAAAAACGAAGTTGGACCAATGCAAGAGTCATGGACCGACCTCTCTTGGGTCACATACTCATTACTTACTCTACTTTTGTAGGAAATCATGGGTGCCACAGGCGGGAGCAAAATTGTGCTCATTGATGATAAAAACATGCTAGATTTAACTGACAACTTCACCGTTAGCACAATTATTAGAGAACTTTCAAAGGAAGTGGGCGCAGGCCCAAATTAGTAAAATTTCATTTCACACAATCCCTTGTGGGAAACAATTCCTACTCTCTAGTGTCTAGTTTGCATTCATAGAATTTGATTATTAGATTGAATTTCCCCATTTGGGGGATTGTTTGCATCTTCATTTCAATAAGATGTAATTAATTGATTTTATCAATGAAATTATAGATTTTTTTATTTAAATTTGTTTTGAGGGCATAATGGGTATTCCAAACTGGTCCAGTGATGATCTCCAACAAATTGAAAAAAAATCATGTCATCCATGGAGAATCTTGAGAGTCGGGCTTAATTATGCTTCCTCATTTTTGAGTCTTTCAAAATAAAAATAAATTTCAAAATAAAAAATGTGCTTCAAAAAGGCTTTTCAAAAAACTAGCATGGGGTTTAACCATGTCTTATCTTTTTGATCCTTTTAATTTGTGTTTCAGGAATGACCTTGAGGAATACGAAAGGATGGGTAATTGACGATGTCCTAGCCGATAACCCTGGGGCAAACGAAGAGATCGATCCTCCCGAAGACAAAATCATGTCGATCAGTGAACACATATGGACTATGTATTTTGATGGGGCGGTGAATTTATCCAAATAAGATATAGGGGCAGTTTAAATATCCCCAGGCGAAAAACATTATCCCGTGGTCACAAAGTTGGTATTCCCATGCACTAACAACAAAGCTGAATATGAAGTATGCATTTTGGGGTTGCAAGCTGCAATCAAGATGAGGGTAACTCAACTTAAAGTGTTATGGGATTCAGCGTTGATCATCTTTCAAACTGTGGGTAAATGGCAAACTAGAGATGCCAAGCTATAGCCTTATCATACATACTTGGAAGAATTGATAGAGGAATTTGAAGCATTTCTTTTGAATATCTATCAAGAATGCAAAATCGGTTGCTGATGCTTTAGCTACCCTGTCAGCAATGTTACAGGTCACAAGTGGATTAGAAGTTGAGCCTTTGAAGATAGAGGTATTGCAAAAGCCGGCCCATTGTATGGCCATGACTAAAGAGCTTGATGGACAGTTGTGGTACCACGATTTCAAAACTTACATCCAGATGTAGAAATTTCCTGAGGAGAGTACTGCATCTAATCAGAAATGCCAGTAACGGTCCAGCACCTTTTTGAGAAATGCATAGACTGTGTAGTCATAACCCAAGAAGCAAGTATGCTCGCTCGACCCTACAACGCCTTCCAGGCTAAAGACAGGCAGGAGAAATAATGATAGGGGTCCTATCACCATGAAAAGATGAAAGAAGACAAATAGAGAGAGAGAGAGAGATATGGTAAAAAGTTAAAAAGACAAAAATCTTAGGGGAATTGATGCAATTTATGAATTCACGCCTAAATCTCAAAAGAGGCGTCCTCTTGGTAGTCTTCATCCGTACTCAAAAGGGGGAGTCTTAAAGCATACACAGTCGCTCAGAAAAATTCAAAGAGAGTGAAAATACAAGAAAGAGTAGCAAACATTGAGGGATCAGCAACCAGTCAAGGATGTCTCAACCTAACATATTTTAGAGCTATTGTCACTTACTGAATATGAATGATTTTGAAGAATTCGAGACTGCATACGGCATTGAGACCATGGAACCTGATCCTTCTGCCAACGACGTCCAAAATCTCAACAAAGATAATGATGACAACAACAACAATCAAAGGAAGCGTTACCGTCGCCATACCTTGTATCAAATTCAAAAGCTTGAAGATTTCTTCACGGAGTGCCCTAACCCAAATAACAAACAAAGAAAGGAACCGAGTCAAGAGTTAAGGCTGGAACTTTCACAAGTCAAGTTTCAATTTCAAAATAGGCAAACCAAAGTGAAGACTCGACATGAACGCGGTGAAATCGAGTTTCTAAGAGCTAAAAATGAAAAACTCCGAGCAGAGAACATGAGGTATCGGGAAGCTTTTGACATTACCACCTGCCCTAACTGTGGTGGCCTCACCATCCTTGACAAAATGCAGCATCTGAGGATCGAAAATACTCGTGTGAGAGATGGGTCAGGTCAGTTCCTGTTGCAACCTAAAAATTATGGAATTCTCAGGTTAATGGACTACTAGATTAATTAAATGAATTAACTAACCTAGCCCGAGCTCTCCCAAGCTCTACCAATTCGCAACTTAGGTTCATGTTCAAATGATTTAACTTTTGGAGCCGCCACTATTCATTTCGGTAAGTAGATTAGATACCTAAATAAAGTACCGAGAGAATACTTTATTTTTTGCTAACTAGAGATTCAAATTCAGGGACTTGATTATGTTAATTTTTTCAATTAACACCCTTTCGGTACCATTCTTGTGAAAATTTTTTTGAACTAGCAAATTAAATGGATATCTTTGAAAAAAAACCGAGGTGCGATTTATTAATTTTTTTTTTTGGGATTTTTCTTGAAATAGTGAGTGCAATGCAAATGCAACTACATGAATGCAATTACAACATGAAACTATATGATGCTATGTATTCTAAACATACATGACAGACATGATGTCTAAATGAAATTTAAGTTAAATGAACGAAAAAATATGGATTCTGATTATATGCAAAATAACATAAAAAAAAAACACATACTAACATGAGTTAAAATTTGAAAGGTTATATCATGCAAAGGAGGCAAGTCTACCTATATGACGTGAATAAAAACACATGAATGACATGATAAATATGCATGAATGGCAAAAATGACATGGTAAATATGCATGATCTATCCTACATGAAATGCACATGCATGACGTTTTTTTTTTTTTGGTTTTTTTGGATTAAATAAAAGGCAAAAATAAAAGATGGTCCGAGAGTTGATAACAATTAATATAAATTGAGAAATTGATCACTCAAAGTCTAATTTGTAGTAAAATGTATCTTGACATTTAATTCCATTATAGACCATAATTTGATGTTCTTTTTTTTTGCAATTTTTTTTATGAAAATAGAGTCAAATAAAAATATAATAAACCTTGAGTATCGTACACCATGTGATCCGAATTTTTCCGATGAATTCGCTTCGTACCCAAGATTTAGGGTTGGAAGGGAATTTATTCACGTCGTACCCCGAGAGTGGGATTGGATAGTGAATTTTAATGAAATTTACTGGTCCAGTCCCAAAGTGATGGGATGAGATGGATAATTTCATTTTTTGGTGTGGATGATGTCGTACTTCGAAGGTGAAGTTGGACGGTCGTCCATAATGCAAGTATCTGAAGGATGAAGGCGCAAGAGAGAATGTACTATACTCAAGGAGTATTTTTTTTTAAAAAAATCTGAATTTAGATTACAGTATAAAGTGCCTGAAATTTTAGCCAAAAGCTATGGTAGGTATCGTCATTTTAAAGATATGCTCAATATCCAAGTTAAGGATTGAGATATGCGAAATATCCCAAAAGATATGATCAACGATATGAAAATATGCCTTAGGGTATCATTGGAAGCTAAACAAATCAGGTTTTTAATTCAAATTCTCAATAGACGACATTTAAGTATAAACAATGCCACAAGATGGTACCAATATATAAAAAAATCCAAATTTACCTTATCTTGAAAATTGCTTTGCTAAGCAAATTTTAGGATCCAAGCTCAAAATGATGACCGGTTTAGCTAGGTAAGGATTTGCTGAAGTGAAGAACCTTGACAAAGGAGTAGCCGTGGCTCAAGACGATGGCACTTTCTAGTTCGACATAGCTCTTTTTACAGTAGCAAAAAAATTCTCTCGAACAATGGCAGGATCGAAGAGGTGCAGCGGCACGGACTCGATGATGGTGCACCAATACAAACTAGTAATGCTTCGTCAAAATTGCAGACGTCACCGAATCGTTGCAAATGATATTCCTCTACTGGGACTTGGCTGGTTCAAACTTCTTGGTCAACAAAATGATGGGATAATGGGACGAAAGATGACTCATTGATGCGGATGGTCGGTGTCGAGCAGCAACACTAGTACTGGTTCTCGTCGAGAGTCTTGGTCGTCGAGGATGGAGGAATGACGTTGGAAAGCAATGAAGGACCACCGACTTGGATGCTCATCAATATGAGAAATGGTTCTCGGTGAAAGCTCGTTGAATGACCGACGAGCGCTAAAACCTCGTTGGACTAAAAAGCATCAACATCAAAACACCATAGAGGCCATCGGAGAACATGAAGGATATGAACGTTGGGTTTTTCTTTTCTCAACGTGGGATAGGTGCCTAGCCTAAAGAATTTCTTCCTCTCCTGCGTTTCTCTCCAATTTTTTTCTTTAAGTGTTTCTTTAAAAATTTCTGCCCCCTCCTCCCCTCCTGCAAGCTCTCTATATATCAATTCTTTTGGCTCTTCTTGAACATCGAATGCCCCATCACCGAAAGCAAGCTTTTTCTTTCATCATGCCTAACTTATTTAATCATTCACACACCTACCAAGTGCCATCATGTTTTCCACTTAGAATGGAATGATCATTCTCTTCCACCACTCACTCATGTTCTTTCTTCTTTTCCACCGAAGGAGATCCCTCAGTAAGCTTCTCTTTTTTTTTTGTTTCGGTCCAAGAGTTGTGTGTCATCATGAATTGACTCCTCACTCCTCCTTTTCTTGCAAAATGATGGCTGCCTTTTTCTTCTTTTTAGTCCCCCAAAGGAGCCATCTTTCTCTTTGCAAGTGGAGTCTCCACCCATGAAGTGTGCCTCCTTTTCTTAGCTTTCAAAAATTCCTCTCGTATCGTTGATATTCTTTCATCCAAGCCCATAGCCTTAAATGCCTCGGAGTACTAATAATCCACTTCCTTTTTTTTTTTTGAGTTTTTCTATCAATTCATCCAAACCGTTGTTAGAAACTTCAATGGATGATTCCTTAGCATCTTGGTGAAATGCATGGCAAACTGGGTACATGTTATTAAAGTAGATGGCCTTCATAAGTTCCTTGTCTTGTGACATCGTGCCCTCATTGTCGATGCAAAATGCCATGTAAAGAAAAAATAAAAATGTAACGCAAGAGGAAATATTTTTGGGTGAGAATTAATTCTCAAATTTTGTGCAATATATATAAAAAAATAAAAAAAAATTAAAAATTTAGGTGTCAATAGCTGCTCCTCTTTGAGTGGAGGCTCGTAGAGGTTTCGCTCAAAGACCAAATTGAACCTAAATTTTGACAATGCAAATGATGAATGAACTTTTTGGTGGGGTTTTAATCCCATTTTATATGCAACTGAAGTGATAAATGACATGCAGAACTATAAATGACATGTGTCAAGACTTCTATACTCCAAAGAAATGGATTAGAGAAACCTGCACATGGATTGCATATGAAATATTTATTTCACCAGATACCTCATAATGTTGATGATTCCCTTGATTTCCATGCTTCTTCTTGTGGTTGCGAGGATCTAAAGATACTGAGTGGCCTGTCTGCTACCTGTAGTTCCTACAAAATGTGAAACAGCGCATGATATGATTTGAAAGAATGTGTTTGGGTTGTGGTTCAAGCTGCACTATTTTGTCTCTTGGGACCACCATCGTTTTAATAGGCCACCATGAGTCGGTAGAGGTAGGACAAGATTACAAACGCATGTCGATTGTGATTTGATGAAGATCAAAAGAACGAGAGCATGTCAATCGTGAACTGATGAATATCTCATGAGAACAAATCGATCATGAGTTGGATAAAGGTATCCTGAGAGTAGATCGATCGTGCACTAAATAAAGATCAAAGACACGAGAGCAGGTCAATCGTGAACTGATAATAGTCTCATGAGAGCAGGTCGAACATGAGCTATGTAAATATCAAGATCAAGATCATGAGAGCAGGTCGATCATGGCTTGATAAAGATGGAGATCAAGAACACGAGAGTAGAATGATCGTGAACCAAATAAAGATCAAAGACACGAGAGCAGGTCAATCGTGAACTGATGGATATCTCATGAGACCAGATCAATCATGAGTTGAAGAGTTGTCTGGCATTAATGCTCTTTGAACAGGCACCCAAAGATTCATTCTAATGATAATCTGAGGAGGTTAAGTTTTGACCTGTATGGTAGGCCAACCCATAGCAGAGTTCCTAATGAAAGAACTCTAGTGGCGATCTATCCTATTTAGAGGATTCGTCTGCATTTCGACCCATATGGTAGGTCGTACCATGATAGAATTCCTAATTAAATGATACTAATGACAATCTATCCTACTTAAAGGATTCATGTGCACTTTGCTTGCAACTCAGGACTTGAAGGTTGACCGTTTCGCATCAGGGTTTCCAATGGAAGGGCTACAGAGACGGCATATCCGCATTCGTATTCTGGCACAAGTAAGGCATGTCGACTGGGTCTTCTGAGTTAATGATTAAGACATAGACAGGCTGACTGTGTCATGCCTGCTTTTTCACTGAATGACCGTATGTGCCGCACTGGATTCGAGCACCTCGACAATCATCCGAATTCATTCTCTTGAAAGGTTCAGGTTGAAGATATACTTATCTGAGGATTTGGAAGAAACACCTGGTGGTTTCTCGACAACTAGATTTGTTCATTCAATAATTGCCGAATGAATTTCGAGACCATGGAAGGTAACCCGAACTTCGGGAAGGTGTTACCTGTCAGGCAGTGTCGGAGGTAACGTGTGCAAGCATTCTTCATTAATGAGTTCATCAGTTCATGCGAAACTATTTAGCTAAATTTGCAATGATTAGATGTCACGCCCCGAACCCTATAGGCTTGCGACATCCCACGTCGAAACCACCAACACTCTCCTGGCCCATGATCTACGACGACCCAGGGTTCGTTGCGGCCAGACGACGCACGCGCTAAAAAGAACCTGCGGAGGCGATACTCCAACCCAGACAAGCATACAAGAGGATGGGGTAGAAAAGAGAAAATACACGGTCAACAAAATAACCACTAGTATATACATTTAGTAATCAAGCGTTTGGGGTACAAGGCCATCAAAATGAAATGTGACACTCAGCTAATCCTACACTTTAAAAGACACTTCCATCCAGAGGCCTACTCCTAGTCGGTGTCGCTCCAATCTGACTGCCAAGGTAGCTCCTCGGGGTCCTCCTCCTACTCAGGAGAGGAAGGCTCGGTATTTATAGGGTCACCCTCGTCGTGGCCGTCAATATCCATCTGCCCTGCTGGTGGCGACTGTTCGTTCAGGTCAGGGTCAACGATCTCTCTGCCAAATGTCATAGGACGTAGAAGGAAGGGATCTCCCATCTCCTTGATCGGGATATCGAAAGCTCTCACTAGTCCCCTGAACTCTTGGCCTCTCCTAACCATCCAAGCCTCATATCTATGTGGCACCAAAAATGGACCTCCAGGGTCTACCCACACGGTGGTAAGGTATCTAGCCCAAACTGTACCATCGACCTTAGCAAAAAATCTTACATCAGTCTCCACCTCTACAGGGAGTCCAAAAAGAATCAGTGGGATGCTCATCTCTACGGTCGAGGGTCTGAAAATGTTGGCAACCAACGCTAGTGAGTCGAGGACTCAATAAGCTCTTGACTAAGCCTAGCGAAGGATATAATGTACTCATCAGTTCGGCCCTATCATACAGTTCTATGACAAGTGGGTACTCTCCAATCAACTCCTTCGACAGTGGCATAGATAGGGTACAATACACACAACCCAGTTAATATAGCAGTCATGCATAGCCAAAAAAAATTCACATGTCAAAATTAATGAGAGAAACATGCAATGCTTCTAGACTCAGTGCTCAATGCTCGATGCTCAATGCTTGGTATCAGAATACCACTCGATCCGCGTTAAACGCATCAGGTCTAACCTGCGTATCTTACGCATCAGGTCCGTGCCTCCACCCGTGTCATATAGGCACCTCAGATGGGCACACTTATCCCTCCAACTTCCCCGCGTAAACATGCCTCAGGGCCGTCCGCACCCTTATCTCATCGTGCGTGAATGTTTGCCATGCTCTCAAACAAATCATTGCACATCACATGTGCCACACCCCCAAATTTTCATGTACAACAATGGCAACTCATCACAAGCATGGAATACAAATTTCCAGACGAACCATACGACGTACGTGCGTAACATGGCATGTCACGAGTTGTTTGTAAAACATATTTATCGAGGCATATGCTCAATTAATTTCAATCGAAGCATCGAACGTGACAACCTAGTATTTTAAACCGAAGTTTCTCTCAAGCCCAATTTAAGCCCAATCTTTACTCACGGTCCACAGCCACACTTTGGCTCACAATTCCCACTCAAATCACCCCTTGACAGCCCTCTAAGTCTAGCAAATCAAGACCAACCCATCACACACGAAACCGTACCCTAAGCCCATTGAACTAAACTAGCCCATCTAAGCCCAAACTAACTATTTTGCTCACTAACCAACTTACCACTCATATCTACTAACCAATCTCATCACCACAGCCCATACACATTCTCCTCGTGTCAAGAATCATGTCCTCAAGCCCACAATTCAGCCCGCTAGCTCTTAGGGTCTAAATCGGTCTATACTATTTACATATTTTCTAACATTTATTCATAAACAACACTTCCTATCATCCAAACCAAATCACATACCATATTCCTAAGCTAGGATTAGTGGATTCACTTACCGAGACAAAGCTTGAACGGCGACGACGAAGGCGGTGCGCACGGTAGTCGAAGTTGGAGCTCACGGCCAAGAGAGAGGGTGTGGTGTGAGGGGCTGTTCCGGTGGTTTCCAAGGCATTCCCAAGCCAAAAAATGATGACTTTCGGGTTAGGGGAGTCAAGGAATCACGAGGGACAAGTCCACGAAGCTGGGGCTTCACCGGGATGAAAATGACGAATGGGAGGGACGGCAAAGTCACGGCTGTCGGGCTTCAAGAGAGGGCTTAAAGAACAAGGGCTAGGAAGACTTACCAAAAGAGGATGGGTCGAGGAATGGGCGTGGACAGCGGCGTGGGCGGCGGCGTGGGCAGCGGATGGTGGCCGGCCATGGAAGACAATGAGAGAGAGAATAGAGGGAGAGGAAATGGCATCGGTTGAGAGGGAGAAGAGAGGAGAATGGCCGAAATTTTTGAGGAGAGATGAAGGAGAGAGAGAAGTGTTCTTAGTTTATAATGAGAATGAGACAAAATTTCAAATAAAGATGAGTGGGATTAGGTGGGTTTGGTAATGGGGTTTCTTGATTGATTGTACTTGTGAAAGATTGATTGATTGACTTTGAAAAGACATGATTTGGCTTGATTTGATTGATAAGACATGATTGATTGATTGATGGGACGTTTGACGAGATACTTTCTCGTGATTCGCGCCAAATGCACCGATCCGGTGTCGAGCGCGAATGAACTCAGACTAAAAATCTCGCTACACTGACACGCTTATTCTACTATAATTATAATCACTCTCGATCTAGGGACCTTGCACAGATCAGGGGTAAACCAGTAAAATTCTAATTTACATCTTGCTTCGCGACGTTCTCTGACTGTTTGGCCATTTGGCGATGCTACTGCAACTGAATCCAATTCGTCGTGACATTCATAAAAATTCGATTGTCCAAGATTGGAATTCATTTCGTGGCCAAATCCATTAAATAGCGACTCTGTCAAATCCTCTGATCAACGGGCGGTTTGTTTAGAAATTATGCGCGTCCACGTATTTAGGATCCTATGTAGCCATTCCCCTTCGGTTAGTCATCTCAAAGTAGCTAATTTTGAGTGAGAATCGATTAGAGCACATTAATGAAATACATCAATTCTTTATTGAAATCCCGATAATGGGTCGAATCTTCAGACTGTTACAATCTTCCCCCTTATAAAATTTCGTCCTCGAAATTTACAGACTACTAATCACCCAACCAGAACAAGATTACAGTTGACTAGTCAAACAGATGAGGATACTTCTTTCTCATCTCATCCTCGCTCTCCCATGTGGCTTCTTCGGTCCCGTGATGTTCCCATATCATCTTGACCAGCGGTACTGTATTGTTCCTTAGGACTTGCTCAGTCCTCAATTCTTACTAGTCTTTTCACGTACGAGACTATCATCCACTTCAATGACTTCGTGATCGAGTATATGATTTGGGTCCGGTTCGTTCTTCCTTAACATCGATACATGGAACACGTTGTGAATTTGGGAGAGGTTTGGCGGCAAGGCTAGACGATAAGCCAATGTCCCGACCTTTTCCAATATCTTGAATGGTCCCATAAATCTTGGGCTCAACTTCCCTTTCTTGCCAAATCGAGATAGTCCTCTCATCAGAGACACCTTCAAAAACACATGATCCATAACTTAGAATTCTAATGGCTTACGTTGCCTATCTGTGTAGCTCTTCTGCCTGCTCTACGCCGTCCTCAGCCTATCCCTAATCACTTTAACTACCTCTACCAACTGTTGGACCAATTCCAGATCTGTTATGCTCCTCTCACCAACGTCGTCCAAGCAAACCGGTGTCCTGCAGGCTGTTCCATACAATGCCTCAAAAGGTGCCATTCTAATACTCTGCTGATAGCTATTGTTATAGGCGAACTCCACCAAATGTAATTGCTCTTTCCAAACACCTTTAAAATCTATTACACATGCTCTCAACATATCTTCCAATGTCTGTATTGTTCTCTCTGACTGTCCATCAGTCTGTGGGTGATATGCTGTACTAAATCTCAATTCTGTTCCCAAAGCACCCTGCAGACTCTTCCAGAAAGTTGCGGTAAAGCGAGGGTCACGGTCTGACGTAATAGTCACAGGCACTCCATGCAGTCGAACGATCTGTCTCACATACAACTCACCCAGCTTTTCCAAAGCGAAGTCCTTTCGCACTGCGATGAAGTGAGCAGATTTAGTCAACCTGTCGACTATAACCCAAATTGAGTCATTTCCTCTCTGACTCCTTGGCAATCCTGTCACAAAGTCTATAGTGACATGTTCCCATTTCCATTCTGGGATCTCCAATAGTTGTAACAATCCTCCAGGCTTACAATGCTGCGCCTTTACTTGCTGACACGTCAAGTACTTGGCCACATGCTTAGCCACATCCACCTTTATTCCATTCCACCAGTAGTGCTGACGTAGATTTTGGTACATCTTCGTACTTCCAGGGTGAATACTGTAGTTACTACGATGAGCCTCAGACAGGATCCTTTCTTTTAACTCCCTATCGTTCAGCACACACAAACGTCCTTTGAACTTCAATACTCCATCCTCAGTTACTTGGAACTCAGGCTTCCTCTTATCTGCGTCAGCAGATACAATCTTCTGAATATCGGGGTCCGTAGGCTGTAGTTCCTTAATCCTCAACTGAATTTCTGGTTCGACTCTTAGAGTAGCCATCAGGCTCGAGAGGTTTCCTACCTCGATCTTAAATGTGAGTCCCTTATCCCTTCTAACAGCGTCCATTCCTTAACCATCAAGTGTGCGATGCTCGACTTCTGACTTAGGGCATCCGCTACCTTGTTTGCTTTCCCAAGGTGATATAGAATGTCGCAATCGTAATCCTTCAACAACTCCATCCAGCGACGCTGCCTCATATTCAATTCCTTCTGCGAGAACAAATACTTCAGACTCTGATGATCCGTAAAAATTTGAAACCTTTCACCCACCAAATAATGTCTCCAAATTTTCAGTGCAAACACTATCGCAGCCAACTCCAAGTCATGCGTCGGGTAATTCATTTCATGCGGCCTCAACTGTCGAGATGCATATGCTACCACCCGTCCATGTTGCATCAAGACACATCCTAATCCTCTTAACGACGCGTCACTATAGATCTCAAATCCTCCAGGTCCTGATGGGATTGTCAGTACTGGTGCGGTAGTCAATCTGTTCTTCAGCTCCTGGAAACTTTCTTCACACTTGTCAGTCCATTCAAACTTGACTCCTTCAGCAAGCGAGTCAATGGAGCGGCTATAACGGAGAACCTTTCACAAAGCGTCTATAGTAACCAGCTAATCCAAGAAAACTTCGTACCTCAGTCACAGTCGTAGGTCTTGGCCACTTCTCCACGGCCTCAATCTTTACTGGATCTACTGATATTCCTTCGCCAGATACTATGTGTCTAAGGAACGCCACTCTATTCAGCCAAACTCGCACTTACTGAACTTGGCGTACAATGAGTGTTCTCTCAGGGTCCATAGAACAGTCTCCAAATGTCGTTCATGGTCCTCAGAGCTCTTCGAGTACACCAGGATATCATCGATAAAGACTATCACGAACTGATCTAGGAATTCCTTAAACACTCGATTCATCATATCTATAAATGCGGCTGGGGCATTCGTCAATCCAAACGGCATAACCGTAAACTCATAATGCCCATATCTTGTCCTAAAAGCCGTCTTTGGGATATCCTCTTTCTTGATCCTCAATTGGTGATAGCCTGTCCTTAGGTCTATCTTGGAGAACACTGACGCTCCCTGAAGCTAATCAAATAGATCATCTATCCTCAGCAGCGGGTATTTGTTCTTGATCGTCACTTGGTTCAGCTGCGGTAATCTATACACAGTCTCAACGACCCATCCTTCTTCTTGACAAACAGCACCGAAGCTCCCCATGGCGAAGCACTGGGCAGATAAATCCTTTATCCAACAGCTCTTGCATCTATACTTTAGCTCCTTCAACTTCGACAGTGCCATCCTATATGGTGCCTTTGAAATCGGTTCCGTTCCGGGCGCCAACTCAATTACGAACTCTATCTCACGCTTTGGTGGCAAGCCAGGCAATTCTTGAGGGAAAACGTCAGAAAATCTCTCACTACAGGCACTTCCTCCAATCTCACTTCCTGAACAGACGAATCTGTCACTGATGCAAAAAATGCTTAACAACCTTCATCCAAACAGCCTAGTCGCTTCCAGCGACGAAATCCAAGGGATCGAGGTTCCTCCTCGATTTCCCAAAAATTCATATCCAGGGTGGCCCACTAGATTAAGTTGGATCATACTTCTACTACAATCAATGACGGCCCCATATCTAACTAACCAATCCATACCCACAATCACATCGAAGTCAAACATGGGTAAGACGGCCAAATCAATTACTTCTTCTCTATCACCCAAGGCTATCTTACACCCCTTACATCTAACGTGACAATCATTCTATCCTTCAATGGGGTGGCCACATGCAAAATGACATCCAAGGGTTTAACATCCAATCCAGACAACGCAACAAACTGCTCAGACACAAAGAAGTGCGAGGCTCTAGGATCAAACAATGCATACGCAGTATGACCATAGAGAGAAACGGTACCTGTGATCACCCTGGCGCGTTCTCAGCCTCCTTGCGCGCCACTGCGTAGACCCTTCCTTGAGCAGGTGGACGATTCAGATTCCCTTGAGGGGCGGCCACAGCTTAGGGTCTTCTGCTGCTGGAATTGCGGTCCTGGGGCCCTCTTCGGACAGACTCTCCACTGATGCCCCTATCTGTCCGCAATCAAAGCAAGCTCCTGTCTGCCTCGGGCAAGGGCTGCCCTATGCTTTCTGCCGCAGTCGCGACAAATTGGACCTGCTGATGGTGCTGGTTTCCCCAAGGTCCTTCTAGCTGGAGGAACAAATCTTTGGCTATCTCGCATCGGCCTCTTGCCAAAATTCCTATGGTCCCTTCCAGGCGTGAATCGCGATTCAGATGCGGTAGCCTTCTCCATCAAGTCTCGCTCGATTGCCAAGCTCTCTCGTACATTTGTTATAGTCTCTCAACCCAATGGCAATCAGCATGCTTTTCAATTTCAGCCTCAGTCCTTCTCGAAACCTCCTCGCCTTATCCCATGGATCCTCTATCAACCTCCGAGTGAACTTAGACAGTCTCGCAAATTCTCCTTCATATTGATCCACAGACATCTGCCCTTGGCGAAGCCTTAGAAATTCTTCCATTTTTCTCTCTTGGCAGCTTTAGAAAAGTACTTTCCATTAAACGCCGCGCAGAACGTTGGCCAATTCGGCTCAACTCCTCTTGGAAAGACTCTTCCTCGAGTGGCTTTCCACCAGTCGTCAGCTGTATTATGGAGTTGGTAGGTAGCCAATGAGACCTTTTCTCCTTCCGAGCATCCTAGGACAGCGAATGTTTTCTCCAACTGCTCTATCCAGAGGGAGGCTACTTCAGGCCCTCTACTCTCGTCAAACTTAGACGGTTGTAGTTTCAGGAATGCTCCACGATATGGTGTGTCTGACGACCTCCATTTCCATGCCCATTACCCCCATTCGCTCCATTCGCAGCGGCCAAGGCGGCCTCAGCTGCTTGGGCTACAGTGGCAGCTCTTTCTGCAGCCTGCCTACCCATCAAATTACTAACTTCCATCAAGACCCTCATCATTTCTTCTATCCTTGGGTCCCTTCTGGTACCGGAGCTCGTGAACTCGATGCGGCTGCGCCAGACCTTCTGCCCCTGTTGCTCATTCTTCCTGATCTCTCACACACCTAGACCTGATATAATTCCTTTCAGGAATTAGAAACCTAAATCACTACCCAAGCTTTCGTCTGCCATTGCGTCTACTGCATGAATATGCATGTAAAATAAGACGCTGCAGCTTTTTAATGCAATTGGACTCGGCACAACACCTAGACTCATCCCCTTCAATGTATAACATGGCCACTCTGTCCGCCTCACTCTCCAGAAGTCTGTTAGGAGCTGCTCTTGATCAGGCCTTTGCCCCGGTGACCACTGCCCGCCCTCCTCGGTCTCAGATCGTTACAGCTGTCCCAAGCTATACATCTACAAAGAGAGCCCCATTCCACACGTCCCATACCTGCTGATTACAGTTTGTAGGCATCCTGTCAATCCCGTCCCATACCAAGTTGACGGTTACCCGGTCCAATAAAACGTGATATGCTCATGCATGCTCTTTCTCAAATTTTGCCTTTAATGCAATAATTCCTGCAATGTATGATAGTCTAGTAGCACGCGGCAGTAGACTAAGCGCACAATCATAACAGCAACCATAATCAGCATTCAGCAATCAACAATCATAAGGTACCTCTATCCAGGCTGGGTTCTAGAAACTTACCTCAGGTCTAGACGCATCTGCAAACTTAATCAGCAGGCAATATAGCCTAAAGTAACTCTAAGCAAACAACACAACTCAGTAGTCACATGCGCTAATCAATCATGCGATCATACCCTTCCTAATCCTAAGTCTAGAATATGTTTATCTAATTACCCCATAATCATCAGCCTTGTCACTTCGACCTCGAATAGTCTCTTATCGAGCTAACCTTGCTCTAATACCACTTAAGCAGGGATATCACGCCCCGAACCCTACGGGCTCACGATATCCCACGTGAAACCACTAGCTCTCGCCTAGCCCACGATCTACGATGACCCAGGATTCGCCGCGGCCAGACGACGCACGCGCTAAAAAGAACCTGCGGAAGTGATACTCTAACCCAGACAAGCATACAAAAGGATAGGGTAGAAAAGAGAAAATACACTGTCAACAAAATAACCACCAGTACATACTTTAGTAATCAAGTGTTAGGGGTACAGGGCCATCAAAATGAAATGTTAACACTCGACCAATCCTACGCTCTAAAAGACACTTCATCTAGAGGCCTACTCCTGGTCGGTGTCGCTCTAATCTGACTGTCAAGGCAGCTCCTCGGGTCCTCCTCGTACTTAGGAGAGGAAGGCTCAGTATCCATGAGGTCACCCTCGTCGTAGCAGTTGATCTCCATTTGCCTTGCTGGTGGTGTCTATTCGTTCGAGTCAGGGTCAACGATCTCTCCGCCAAATGTCGCAGGACACAGAAGGAAGGGATCTCCATCTCCTCGATCGGGATATCGAAAGCTCTCACTGGTCCCCTGAACTCCCGGCCTCTCCTAACCATCTAAGCCTCATATTTATGTGGCACCAAAAACGTGACCTCCAAGGTCTACCTACATGGTGGTAAGGTGTTTAGCCCAAACTGTACCATTGGCCTCAGCAAAATGTCTCACTTCAGTCTCCACCTCTACAGGGAGTCCAAAAAGAATCGATGGGATGCTCATCGCTACGGTCGGGGGTCTAAAAATGTTAGCAACCAACGCCAGTGAGTCGAGGACTCAATAAGCTCTCCACTAAGCCTAGCGTAGGATATATGTACTCATCAATTCGGTCCTATCTACAGTTCTATGACAAGTGGTACTCTCCAATTAACTCCTTCGACAATGGTTAGATAGGGTACAATACACACGACCCAGTTAATTTAGCAGTCAAT
>JAGVVM010007453.1:0-11533 GCA_019149425.1 Psidium friedrichsthalianum
AACTTGGGAACATTCCACAGCGAGGATGGCAGTCCTTCTTAAGTTCTCTAATTGCTACTCAGCGCCATCTGCTCAGCTCTTTCCTACTTTCTGTGGATTTCTTTCATAGATTGCATGATTATATGGGCCCGATAGTAGTGCAGCCCGACCCTCAATCTATTAATTGCTACGTGTGTGCATCTTTGCAAGACCCTAAGTGGGATGATTCGGTGAATAGAATGTCCATAAGACTTAAGGCCGCTTTTTTTTTTTTGGTGAAAAGTAAGTGCTTCGTGTGAAGCTTCATTATCTGCTTAAAACTTAGAACACGGCAGTTAGCGTATTCGATTTGGTTGAGTGACTTTGCATAATGTACTACCATAATAGAAATTTCATAAAAGAAATTGAACTATCAATGGCTTAAGCAGGAGCATAGGCGCTACTTAATAATTTTTTATTTTTTGTCTTGACCTTATCTGCACACGCTATGTCGGCTTGAGTTAATAGTTGTCATCACATTAACCATTATATCCCATATTTTTTGAAGTCAATGCAAAACTTGTAAAATGCTGTATTTGCCATCGATGCATTTTCTTACACTGACTGTCTTTTGCACAAATGGGACAACGCTTCACAATGACAGTTATGGTTCAAATGTGATGCGGTGGACAGAATTAGATGAAGAAGAGAAGTGTTGATGTTGTTAGGGGATGAGAACCTCGGGGGAATGATGCAATGATGGAGGTCGACTGCAATGGAATGACATGCTTAGTGGAGCTTTTAGAAGACAAAGTCTCTACTGAATCATAAAATTGTATTTATTTCTTCATGTGTTTGGTTGAAAAGTAAGTGCTTGTTTGATAGGTCTTATGCAACTTAAAAAAATTCATCTTGTAGCTAAATCTTGGTTGACAAGAGAACTACAAGTCGAAAAACTAACAGAAATTGTGACTAATTAGCATACTTATCTTTTAGTACTCATCTTCTAAGTATAATAATTTTCTCACAACCCTATCCCCGGTTGAAGGCACAAAGCCACAAAACTCCAGTTCGACCCTGCTGACCAGCACACCTCTTCCCTCAACCAAATTGACGTGCATTACTCAAAGAAGTGGAGAACTGGAGGAAAAGAAAAGCAGGGATGGAAGCCATGGAAATGGTGGATCTTGCCAATGTATCCTAAAGGAACTTGATGCTCTGTTATACGAGTTGTCAGTTGTACCACAGTGTCACAGAAAACTGTTACTGAAGTCGTTGAGGACGGTGGAATCAGTGGTTTTAAACAAAGTCCCGACCTAAAAATCCCTACCCCCTTACCGCCCCCACAGATGTACCACAAGCCAATGCACCGTGCCGACCGACGACTAAAAATTCTCATCTTGTAGCTAGAATCTATTCACAAGAGAACTCAAAGTGGAAAAACTAATCAGCTATTTGTGAACTATTAGCATACTATTCTTTAGTACTTCATCTTCTAAGGCATAAATTTCCATAGGCAAGCTTTTTCCCTCTTCGATTCTTCCCTCAACCAAATTGACCGTGCATTACTCAAAGAAGGTGGAGATGGAGGAAAAGACAGCAGGGATGGAAGCCACGGATATGGTGGCTCTTGCATGTATCTAAAGGAACTTGATGCTCTTTTATACGAGTTGTCAGTTGTACCAGTGTCACAGAAAACTTTACTGAAGTTCGTTGAGGAGGTGTAATCAGTTGTTTAAACGAAGAATCAGCGTACAATAAAATATTTGGAATTTTTGATTCGTTAATAAATGGTTATCAAACAATGCACTCCCAGTTATATTGAATTTGCATAACATCAAACTGATTCAATTTTGCATTTCAGCACTCCACACTTTAAATTCAGTGCTCAAAGTTTGATTGCATATTTACTTGAACTGTGAATAATGTACGTGCTTGATTAGCATAATTTCTGCTTCATCTGAATGGAACCGAATGTAAAGTATGGTGCTGGAGATTGTTGAAATCATCCGTAATATCACTCACTTGTGCAAGTGCATGTTCTCTTTCTCTTTAGCTGTGTAAGGTGAAGGCATGCATTTGCATGCGAGTGAAATTTCCCCTAAAACTGAAGCCAGTGCTAAACATACACATGCTAGACTGTCCTTTGGCAGCTTAGCTGCTGCACCACCATCTTCCTACTTCGTCATTTATTGCATTAGCAAACGCAATGTGAAAAGTTTTCCCTAGCTAATGTAATAAATGCCAATATTCTATATGAAATCCAGGAGCCCCTGAGAGATGATGTTGATGGGGAAATGAAGAGATATGTTGTTGGGCCAATGGGGATATTGGGTGTTGATGCTACAGTTTTTCCGAAATCTCTTTCTTATAGCTTCCTAATGATATTTTCGCATTTCTGCAAACAATTATAATTACGGCAGACAATTGCACAAGTTTCCCTTACTCCAGTTGGGATTTCCTAATTGTTTGTCTGTGATTTCTATTGATTGTGCTGAGGAATATGTGCTATTGCAGCTTTTGTTTGTTCATATTAGTTTTTATATGATTCTTCAACTTGGTGGCTTTTGCTTTGTCAAACAGCACAAGAAGAAATGGCCTTCCTCTTTATTTAGTTGTATCAGCTTTATCTTATCCCTTTGCTTTCTATAGCATGATTTATTGAGCATTTGCCTATGCACCAAGCAAGCTATTAATGTCGGTTTTTAATTTTTTAGGCTGCTCTTTCCATGATTTCTCCTTCTTGGGCAGCTGCTTTTGCATCACCCCTGCTGCAATGGCATTGGCAATGATTGCTGCCGGAGCAGCTGGAGGTGACGCTCCGGTTCCTATAACGAGTACTCAGCTCAAGCGTGACTCGTCATTGCTTGAGCGCAAAACAGTTAGGCTCCATACATTTTCCAGCTTCCAACATACTGGGGAGATACCTAGCAAATCACCAGCTGTTTTGAAGGACAGGGCCGCTGCAAAAGCCGCTGCTTTGGCAGCAGCACGCGATCTTGAGCGTAATGCAAAAATTGGTTCAGGTAGGGGTCTGAGTGCTGTGGCAATGGCCACTTCTGCTCAGCGTAGGAATGTGAGTGATATGGAGCGAGTCAGGAGATGGAATCTTTCTGAAGCAATGGGAGTTGCCTGGATGGAATGTCTTCAATCGGTTGACAGAAAATCAGTGTATGGGAAGGACTTTAATGCTCTAACCTACAAATTCGTTGCTGTTCTTGTTGCAAGTTTTGCTCTAGCAAGAAATATGCAACGGTCAGAGGTACGATCCCTGCTTGTTTTGCTGATTTTCCCACATCTTGTGGCAGTGCATACCAGTCTTACCTTGCCTGTCTTTGCTATTCTAGGTTGATCGACGTGCACAAGTTGATCACTTCGCTAGGCATCATCTGTATGCTGGTATTCATGGATGGCGCAAACTCATCCATTGTTTGATAGAGATGAACAGTCTTTTTGCACCATTTGGAGACCGCTTGTACGACTCTGCTAGGGTATAAACTACTGTTTATTATAGCTTCTGCATTCATGGAGAATCTCATTAGTTGATGTCTCTCTCTCCCTCTCTCTCTTCTCTCTCTCTCTCTCTCTCTCTCTCTCTCTTGTCAAGTTCATTGTTGAAGTCCAGGATTGACCTGATGTATTTGGGTAGGTTTTCTGGAAGTTGGATTCAATGGAAACTTCATCCAGGATGAGACAGTGTTTGAGAAGGAGCTATAAAGGATGTGACCATTATGGTGCTGCCTGCTGATCATGAGGATCAAGTTGAAAAGAAACTAGACCAAAAGAATGTTATGGATCCATCTGGTGCTCCGCCTCTCACAGCGGATGCAATTCAATGGAGCTTGTGCATGAGGATGACGAGCAGGCAGAAATAGACAATATTGAGGGAAAAAGCAGCAACGTTGATCAGAGTGAGGAAAACCAATTGAGTTTGTCTGGAAAAGCACAGCAAAACCTGCAGGTGGCGGTAGAATCCGGTAATATTCAATTTGGTAGTGAGCAAGACTTGGTTCAAAGTTCATCTGCTGTTGCTCCTGGCTACGTGCCTAGCCAAGTGGATGAAAGAATTGTGCTTGAGCTTCCTTCGTCTATGGTCCGACTTCTGAGGGTTGTACAAGGAACCTTCCAAGTGCGTTCTATATCTACTCACAGCATTCTGTCTGCATATATGGATATCATATGTGTGTGTGTGTGGAAAAATGTTTGAATCAGAAAAGTTAAATTATACCATATGTGTTGATTTGATTATGGGCCAAGCTTCTGTACTCTCTTGCTTTGAGTTTGAGTCGCAGAGCCAAAGAACCAAAGTAACCAGGATAGTAGTCCTGGGGGGACCTCCGAAGATAGACAATGGTCTAGAGAGGATAGTGGTTTTTTTTTTTTTAACATGAAGTGGGGGAGGGGGGACATTGAGACTTAAACTCGAGTCTATTGCCTAGGAAAAGGGTGACCTCTACCAATTTGGCTGGGTCTTGAACTCATTTTGGGTCTTGAACTCATTTTGCCTTTGCATTTGGGGTGGTGTACCATCTATAAGCAAGTGGCCTTCTGTGCTACATGACGCTTGAGCCTGAAAATCTATCCTAGCAAAAGTAGTGCAGTTCTTGCTGCTATGGCAGTCTTAGATGTTCAGTTTCATATGGAAATCTTGTTAATTTTGGCACAGTTAGTATGAAATTAATCTAACGACGTGTAGTTTTCCCTTTTTCTTTTTATTGGTAGTTAATGGAGAAATTTCTGCATGTCAGATAACAACCAGGAGAATAAACTTCATTGTCAAGCATCTTGTGGACAATAATTGCACAGATGACATGGAAGACAAATCTGAATCAACAGAGGATGAAAAGGATTACAGCTGGCCGATATCTACACTCCATCAGATCTACAGCCGAAGGTCAAAATAGCGTCTAGTTTGTTAATGCTTTATTGGCTCTCTTTTAGCAAACATTGCGCAGCTCTTTCATTTTTGTCGTGAGACATGTGTGCTAAGCAAATAAGGCCGAATTGGCTCAGGTCAGATTTTAATGGACTCATCTTATGCATGCCTTCATGTGGTGCTGTGCATTCGTTTGACATTGAGGTTAGATTACATTGATCAACTATTTAAATTATAGATTGGTCTTCCAACTAGCCTGTTGAAACTGTTCAACTGTTTCAACTGTGAAGCAGGGGCCTCAACTGTTATAGTTCTAAACACTGTTCTAGTCTGGAAGAATTTCATCACTTTGGCATTAAGGTCTATTTTGCATCCATCTTCTCATGCGTACATTCTACCTTCTTCGCTTAAAAGAAAAAATTGATATATTTACAGTAATTGTCTTTACTAAATGCAGTGGTTATGTCCAGTACACGTCACCCATCAACTGGTGAATGTGTAAAGAGTTCTTTAGATTGGCAATGAGCCTAATAAAGATCCTATTTTAATGCAAATTAAAATGGGGCTATAGGCCTTAAGTTATCGTTCCTTTTGATCTTGGGACTTCGGCTTCTCGGCTGATTTTATGCTATACATTTCTTTTACAGATACTTGTTAAGACGAAGTGCTCTGGAATTATTTATGGTTGATCGTTCGAATTTCTTCTTTGACTTCGGGGTATCTCTCATTGCTTTTCTTTAACTTATGTTATGAAAAAAAGCAATGTTATTCCAAAGTTTTAGGGCTAGCTAGTGATGTTAGTGCTTATTGTGAATTTGTGTTGCTCTTTCCACAGAGTATAGAAGGTAGAAGAAATGCTTACCGAGCCATAGTTCAAGCACATCCTCCTCATTTGAGCAACATTTATCTTGCAACCCAGGTTTGCATGGTTCCTTTCTCTTCCTTTTCTCTCTTTCTATCTTTCGCCTCTTCTGAGTGGGTCAACATGGTGGGTACTTTGGGTTGACAAATTTCACTCAAACATTCATTTTTGTGAGTGAAATAAGGTTGCGATTTTTTTTATTGTTGCAACATCTGATTGGAATTTACTGTGCCCCTGTCGTTTGCAATCAATAATTTGTCATTTATTTTTATCACAGAGACCAGAACAACTTCTCAAGAGAACTCAGCTGATGGAGCGTTGGGCTAGGCGAGAGGTGAGGAGGGTGGAAAGGTTTTATTGGCTTTTTCTTATAGAAATGCTTGATTTTGTTGATGCTTGCACTTTCCTTAGCAATGTGCTGCATGATACATAGTATGGGAAAACAATGCTAACAGAAAAGTGTCAACCTGCAGATTAGCAACTTTGAATATTTAATGCATCTGAATACCCTGGCAGGACGCAGTTACAATGACATCACTCAGGTGATCTTTTCCATTTCTTACATTTTATAATGAACTTCTAGCGCCATTTGTTGAACTTCTGCGCTTATTAACTTCCTTACTTTTGTCTGTAGTATCCAGTTTTCCTTGGATTCTTGCTGATTACAGTTCGATGAATTTGGATCTTTCTGATCCTTCTTCCTATCGAGATCTATCAAAGGTGACTGAGAAAACTTGAAGTTTTGCTTCTCCTGACTATAGAAACTTAGTTTGAGCCATTAAAGGCAGTTGTCATTTTGCAGCCTGTTGGTGCCTTGAACCCTGATCGGCTAGAAAAATTCCAAGAAAGATATTCTAGTTTTGATGATCCCATTATCCCCAAATTCCATTATGGTTCACATTATTCCAGTGCCGGAACTGTAAGTCTACTTATCCTTGTTATCAGTAATGTTATACTTACCTCATATTATTAATATCTATTGCTGCAAAATCGTTCTTATGCCTATCCTTTTCTTTGCTATCAATTCTTGACGGATCTTTATTCCTGAACCCTAGCCGATATCTCGCTTAAAAATGACAAAGGTTGCTGTTATGTTAAAACGTTAATGTGCCTTGCCTTTAAAGATGACCCCATGCAATGGGGCTTGAAATCCACGAAACAGAAGCATATGTAAAGATCAAGTCTTCTGGCAATAAAAATGCACTGTAATGACCTAATCTGCTTGAAATATCATATCCAGTCTATTTTCGCACTTAGCATCTCTTTTAGGATATGTGGTGTCTTTCATCGTACTTACACAAATGACCCACCCATCTCTGGTGATTATATGCCCTAATATCAGATTGTTGGGACAAGATATCAAGGAATTTTCAGCTCACTATCCTTCTAGTCATTTGTATACACAAATTCCTTTGGCTTCATGTGAGAAGCTTCATCTCAAGTCTGTCTATTGGCATGAGGATTTTAAACTGTTCAGATTGCTCGTCTCCTTGCTTTTATTTTCAAAATTTATGGCCCCATTCATGACACTATCCTATGAGGTGTTTGACCTCATCTAAGATCTGTGCAGCATATTATTGGTCAACTGTTTTATGACCAGGCGAAGTTGTAAATGGCAGATCTATGTACCGCTTTGAATACATAGGACGCACTTGCTGATCCTTGAGATTAATGTCATTACAAATTTTGAGCATACTGTTTCTTGTTGGATATCCGGATTTTACATGGTCCAGTAATCAAGGACTGGTTTCGCTTTTCTATCATTATGAATGGAACCAAGTTTTGTTGTTTCATGACCTTCCCTTCCATTTGACTTGCCAGGTACCTAGAGAGGTATATTTGCTGTGACCTTTTGGTGAATGTGTTCGAATGTCTTTATGTTACTCTTCCATATATCTCATTGGCATCTGTGCATATCTTCTGCTTCCAGTATAATGCCTACGTAGTGTGAAGTAATGCTTTCTGGTTGATTATGTCTCTTTTACAGGTGCTATATTATCTTGTAAGGGTTGAACCTTTCACAACTTTGTCCATTCAACTGCAAGGTGGTAAGTTCGACCATGCAGACAGAATGTTTTTTGACATAGCTGCTACTTGGAATGGAGTTCTTGAGGACATGAGCGATGTAAAGAACTGGTATGTTTTTTTATGGACGTTTTTTCCCCTATATCATGATTCACATGAAAATATGTTCATCCAACTTTGCTTTATGAGGAAATAACGCTGATATCCTTCTTGTCAGGTTCCTGAGCTATTTTACCTTCCTGAGATATTAACAAATGAGAATTGCATTGATTTTGGTACAACTCAGATGGGGGACAAGCTTGGTATGTATCTGAAGTATGTGTTGATGGCACAAATCTAAAATTTCTAAGCTATAACTTGTGATTATATTTTGTTGTTGGTACAGATAGAGTGAACTTCCGCCTTGGGCTGAAAGCCCAATTGACTTCATCCATAAGCATCGGATAGCTCTTGAAAGTGAGCATGTATCAGCACATTTGCATGAGTGGATCGATCTTATATTTGGGTATACTCCAAACCTTTCTGTTCTTTGTTTTTCTTTTTCTCCATTCCATCTTGTAAACTGTGGATGAAAACACACTTTTTTTTTCTTTTGAAATTTTGAGGTGAACTCCAAGTTTTCATAAAATTATGAATCTTTACAGGTATAAACAACGTGGGAAGGAGCTATATCAGCAAACAATGTCTTCTTCTATGTCACCTATGAAGGAGCCGTCGATATTGACAAGATCTCGGACCCAGTAAAATAATCTTGTTCTTCTGCATTTTTATTTTTGTTTTTTTTCCCCTCCTGGTTTCTATTTCTTATATACTAGCATTTGTGAAAAAATAGGTACAGCAGCACGCTACACAAGATCAAATAGCTTATTTTGGACAAACGCCATCCCAGCTCCTAACAGTACCACATATGAAGAGGCTGCCATTAACTGATGTTCTTCATGTACAGGTAATATCAGGGATGCTTTTATGGAATAATGAATTTAATGATGATGTTTTTGCATGAATAGGGTTTGGATACCCTAACTGGATATATTCTACTTTCCACTTTGTCTCAAATGTTGTTGAAGATCATTTGGCACTTTGTTCGTTTTTACCTGTCGAATATTAATTGCTGTAATTGACTGTTCAGAAAAATGATCAACTCAACAACATATCTCTGGGCAAGTTCAAATTAACTTGAAGAACTAATATCTGTAACTTTTTGTTGCATTTAGTTTCTAACAAGGTCATAGTAATGTGATACTCAAGTTTAGTTCATTTGAAATTCAAAACTACAAGTGTATTGAAAGTAAATCTGTTGCTAAATAGGAGGCTACTTAATCATTAATGCTCTGTAAGATACTGATGCTTTTTCAATCTGCTCAGATAGCTATATTGTTCTAGAATGAAATGATTCAAGAGACAAGGAGCTTAAATTCCGAGTAGTTTGTCTTGCTCTTTTTTCTGTCACAACGAGGAATACAAATTGCTTTGGCTTGTAGTGTACATGTTGTCCAGTTGGAAGGTTCTATGGGTGATTGTGTAACAACTATTTCATATTGGTCAAATTGACACTCTTTCCTCTATGTAGACATGAAAAACCTGCAAATGGAGTTTTTACACTATACTAGTTCACTGAGAAATTTAATCTGGATTTTAGTATTTATGGGATTCTCTTTCTTGTAAATGATTTATTAATGAATCTTTAGATAAAGAGAGATGACATCTTTCTGCGTCAAAATCAACACCTTTTATTCATTCAACATAAGGATCTGCAACATTTACAGATTCACATGCTGGTATGCATGAACTGTATGAATCCAGTTGCTAACAGTTTTAAGCATGCATTCAGAAAGATTTGCTTTTGCTTGCTGTTGGATAGATTATAAATCATCATTCTCAGTCATTATCCATGTGGAGAAATAGAGACTTCTGCCTTAATGCATGTTTTTGGTTGTGCTCAGAAATAGAATTTTTTGTGGAGCATGGTTTCCATGACATCATTTGGTAACTTGAGAAGGATTAGGCATGTACCATCTACAGAATCATTTCTTAAAACATGTCAAGAGTGCTTATTACACAAGCGAATATTCCTTATTGCGATTTTGTCATGCATCGGCTGGTAATATGTCTGCACTGGCCATTAGGTCACCAGAAAACCTTTCAATCTCAGTATTGATAGTGTAAAAGCCCATTTCAATCATTAACAGAATAAAAATTATGACATACCAATGTCCCACACTGGATGAGAGTGGCCTTGTGAAGTGTTTTGTAAGTAAGACACCCAAATGGTCCACCTTGTGTGGTTTGGCTCGACTACAATGCTTGGGGTTTGGCCCATGGGGGAAGGGCTGGGTCGTTACAAGAATGATACATAAGGTGCCTTCCTTGTGAGAGAAGGTGAGCTAAACAGAGGAGGAAGGACAATCATGTTTTGGAACAGGTGGTGTTAGGTTAGTTCTCCTGATTGTCAAGATACATGTCGTGCAGGCTTCCATCAGTGGGGATATAATGAGGAGATGCCGCCTAGCATAATTTCAGAATCCAATAGACATAGTTCCAAGATGTGAAAATAAAAACCTGCACTTTTACTGATTTGTTGTGGGGAATTGGTAGGTTGGGCAGTAAATTATCTTCAGGCTGAGCCGAAATTTAGAAGAAAAGGACTTTGTTTGTTTGCTGAAGATAGAGAAATCTGGTTGAATTGAACTCTTTTACATCTTGCATAAGTGATATTGCCTTAAGTGGCCTTCATTAACGTTTCTTTTTTTTTTTTCAGACAATATTTAGGAACCCTAAAGAAGTCAGACCTTATACTGTCCCGACACCTGAGAGATGCAATCTACCTGCAGCTGCAATGCATGCATCTTCAGATTCAGTTGTCATTGTGAATATAAATGCTCCAGCGGCACATGTTGTGCAGCATAAATGGCAGCCAAACACACCTGACGGTCAAGGAACTCCATTCCTCTTCCAGCACGCAAGGGCTGCTACAAACTCCACTGGTGCGACATTCATGCGCATGTTCAAAGGGACAGCTGGACCTAGTTCAGATGAGTGGAAATTTCCCCAAGCACTAGCATTTGCCACATCAGGAATTAGAAGCTCAGCAATAGTTTCCATCACATCTGACAAAGAAATCATCACAGGTAACCAACTTGTGCAAATGCCTTTTTTCCCTATGGAAAATCATATTTTCCCAGAAGCCGGAGGGTTTCATCATCTCCTTGCTTCAAATACATGAAGGAAAGGACGAACAGAACAAAAGAAGTGAAAATAATTCAAGAACTTTTTAAGAAGGTTGTGTGCTTCTCATTATCAAGGGTAATTACAGGGGATTGGGCTTAATTACGGGTGGAGAGATTATGTAAACTTGATGTTTGAACATCATATACCATATAATTTGTTGTGAAGAAAGCACTACTTGGCAGTGACGTCACCATGTCTTCTTTTTCTAGGAGTCTTTGTAGGGATCATCTCGTTTGTTAATTTTGAGATTTTCGTGACATCACACAGAAAATTGTGACTTCGATTGTCATAAATATTTAGTGATGAATCAATAATAAGTTCGCTGGTTCGGGCAAGGACGAGTTAGTTGTCTGACCAATGAGGGCCAGATGAGGATGCTTCTATATCTGTTTCAAAACATACCAATATACTACAATATTTTTTTTTAATTAAAATGCCCCGCTAAGAAAATCCTGCATAAAGCTGGTGTTGCCCTGAGACTTATAGAGTGATCTATCCGAACTGGTTTGGGCATGCGAAATGGCATCCTCACTTTGCCAAAGTTAGAACTCGAAAATCTCGGCAAGGGTCCCATGTACCTGAAA
>JAGVVM010007454.1:0-34448 GCA_019149425.1 Psidium friedrichsthalianum
TCATATAGATTTACAAGCGTTTGGTAACGAGTGTTCTATTTCTTTTGAATTTTATTTTTCGAAACATAAAAGGATAAAAAGATATTTTAGTAACGTAAATGATCTGCGATTTCTGATTATTGGCTATCGAAGACGAGTGTGGGTTAGATAGAAAAAAATAATAAATAATAAAAATTATTTTCCAAAAAGTAAAGGTACACTTTTTATTAAGAATCAGCTAAAAAAGTAAATAGATAGTTTGCAGTTATTTTTAAAAAATTATAGTCTGCTACGTGAACTTCTAAATTTATATAAAAAAAATTAAGATATAGATTTGAAAATTTAACTAACTACTGAATTTTTTATAGCACACTTTTAAAAGATTAATTTAAAATAAGGCTTTAAATTTAACAACATTTTAAAACTTTTTTAAGAAGGGGGGAAAATTGGGAGTACAAATGAAAGAAACTTTAAAAATATTTAAAAAAAAAAAAAAAAAAATGGGGATAATTAGTAAAATTCAAAAATGAAAAAATTTTTAAAATAAAGACTTTTAAAAATGTGGGAAATTATAAATTCAAAAATGAAACTAAATTTTAAAATATTTATAAATTGGGTGAGAGTTGATAAAATTCAAAGAAATGTAAAAGATTTTAATATAAAATATGTGGGAGGGAATTAAAAATATGTCACTTGTTTTTAAAAAAGTTAAACAATTTTTAATATTTAAGAAAAGTTAAACACTTCTCGTCTATTGCTAATTCTTAAAAAGAATGAAGATTAAATTAAATTGAGATCGGGGGACACAAATAGGTGTGAACACAATAGGTATATACAGGAGATTATAACTATTTCAAATTGGGGGGCTTGTTTAGGAAGTTTTTAGGGTTTCCATTTTGACCTATCCTCGTGGCTTTGACTTTTCGGTCTCGGGCCAATATATATGAAGATCGAAACCGGCTATTTTTTGGCTGGAGGTTGTTGGAAGAGTTGGTAGAGTCTCTGCTCTCTCCCCTTAGCACTCATACGTTATAAATTAGGACATATTACCACACGGCGGCCACTACGGTTTGAGCAGTTTCCTCTGGGGCACTCACATGGAGAATAAGATAGTAATGACTAGCTCTAACATATGCAAGAAGAAGTGCGTCCATTAGGACCACACAGCTTCGTTCCATATCCTCACTTCCGCACTTTCGCATAAAGTTCCTACATTGAAAGGACAACAGACCGCATATACTTATTTGCTATTGTTATGAGAGGAAACTTATCAAGGTTTAATAACTGCTAGATGAAATATATACACAAGTGAATAGTGATTTACATGATGTAGGCGCAGGTGCTGAATATTGCGTTCGGCCCGCTCTATTCTTATGAATATTCATCTTACTTTCTTTGCATTCGTCTACAGCATTCTTCGCTTTTTGTTTTTTGACTTATTTATTGTCATACGGTGGGCCGTTTTTGTCTCCTCACAGTAGTATATTGGAGTGAATATTTAGTATATTTCAAGTTTGTGGGCCTTTGTGTAAGCATCGTTGTGGGCTGCCTTGCGGGTATTTCCCTTTTTCGGCTCCTATTATATTAGAAGAGCGTAGTACCATACCGCTCAATCCCTGGGGCTACGGCCCCTCTCTTTTCTTTGTTGGGCTGGGAAGCCTGTGGATTGGAGACTAATGCTCTCTCATCTCTGCGATCTCTCCGAGTCCTGTCAAGTGTCTTCGATAAACACGTATTAATAGGGGATCAAACCGTCTTTGGCTTGTGATTTCTACTGTTCTTGCAGAGGGGTGATGGCAGAGTGCGCCTAGAGCGAAAGCAGTTGCCATGAGGCTTCTTCGGCCCGTCCGTTCAAGCTCTTACTTCGTTCTCTTTCTGTCTTCCGTAGCACAGCACTCAACCCACCGCTTTTGGCTGGGGCGCAATGAAGGTGAGCCACGTAAGGGGCTTGAGGGCGTAGTTCAGGCACTGATCGCTAGTTTGTGACATATGGTAATCTCTGCCTATTTTTGTGTTATTGGCCATGCATCATGTAATCTTTTCCCGTCATTTTTGTCCTGGTAGTGTCTCTGTGTGCGCAAGGGATCGAAGTCGTGGGTGGTTTATCTGCGGATGGGTGTCTACTCGCACGGGCTGGAGATGCTTCGTCGGCTGATCTGAGGTTCGTAGCGACGCGAGTCTCACCACAGAGTTTTCTTGGGGGGGGGAGCTCTTTCATTGGAAGTGTAGATGCATTTCTTAATGCAAGTACAAGTCTCGCATCCTCCACGGCTAGACGTTCCTTCTTTGTCTGCTTCTTTCTTCTTTCGTTGTGCTTATCGGCTTATAGTATGGCGATTGATGACTTGGGCGTTTTTGTATAATTCGCCGGGAGGCGCTGTGGGCCGAGATAGGAGGCGTCATCTTTCTTATTTCGTACACGAGGCACATCAAGTGGCTATCGGCCGGCCACTTCTTGAAGATGAATGTGGCTGCCTGGCTTATAATCGCCCGGGGGGGGGTTTTTTTTTTTGTTTTGCAGTGAAGGCTCTGACGCGGCTCTTTTTTCCGCCTCGGATTCGTATGAGGCGGCACAAGTCTTAATCGCGCCTGGCTTCATGCCGCTCGGCGCGCGAGAACTAACTCATCCTCCGGGAACCCGCCCGCTCGCCGCCCTACCGGACACCCATCCCTTTCTTCCCGGTAGCTCTATCTCCTGCATGCCTCCGCCCAGAACGACGGCGAGATCAGGAGGCTCGCGGCATGGCGGAAGCAAGGGTCGACCTCGCAAGCCTGGCCATGGCGAGGCTCCCGTCTCGCAATCGCAACCTTGATAATGGCTCGGGGCGAGGATCAACCTTGGCAAAAAAAAAAAAAAAGGGGCCCTAGAGTTTGGTAAACGGCAATGGGCATTTTCAGCCTATTGGACTTCTCTATTTGCTCCAGCCAAGTGCAATGCAGCATTAGGAGCATTTATTATGTGACTATCAAGTAAGCTCTTGACCAAGCGTCGGCCGGTACACAAAGTAGTGCGTTCCTCGCGGGTGCATCACTGAAAGGATGGTCGGCCGTAGCTTGAGTATACCAGGCACGGATCTATTGGCCTCTGATGCGAGTAGGGTTGGGCAGGGGGGCGCTTTGAATGACGTGTGGTTGTGCATGCTTTTTAGTGCAGGGTTTTTGAGGGTCCGGCGCTGCGTTATTTATCGCTATGGAGATAAGAGCCGGGGAGGGTGCATAGCACTTATTTTCGCATTGTCATGGGCACACGGTTCATGCGGTCAACGGCGATGGACGGGGATGTCCTGGAACAGTTGGTTGGGGGGTGGGGTCCGACGACAGTAACATAAGCACCTCTCCATCGCGACGGTGGGATGCATGCGAATCTCAGATTGGGCCCAGGTTTCGGCAAAGTCGCGCATCTCTTTCTCTCTCTCTCTCTCATCGTTCTGCGATGCAAACATAGCACTTACCGGCAGCGGTCTTAGTCAGGCTAATGTAAGGCATCTGTAGATTGTTAAGACGTCACAGCTAGGACAGAAAGGGGAGAAAAGGGCAATGTTCCAGTGGACGGCAGCAGCCCAGTATGACGGGGAGGATACCCGGCTGGCTCTTTGTTGCCTCCCTCCATCAGATGTAAAGTAGATCCGCAGATTGTCTGTTACAGCTGGCGACCCCGCCGCAGCAGGCGTCATTCAGCCTGATGTAGGCAGCTTCAGTGAAGAACTTGTTGAGTTAAGTGGCTAGCGCGCTCCCATCCCCTTCTGTTTCGCTCTGGTCATAAATTCGAAGTGCAACGTTGCATTCATTGGATGATTTAAATTGTTGGATTGTGATAACGCTTTGGAAGTAAAGCTTTTATTGTAATAACAATTTTTAAAGTAATAAATTCGTTTGGGTAAGAGATTTATAGCTGTGAAAAAATTGTAATTTTAAGTGAATTTTATTTGTTACTAAATCTTAGTTTTTCTTTAATTTGAAAAGTTACAAAAAAAAAAAAAAATACTTTCTGCCAAATTCAAAATAGTAGCTTTATTTAGAATCAAAAGAGAAAAAAAAACTTAATAGTACTGTTTATCATCTTACCTTCTCTTTGTTTATAGCCGCTGCACCCTCTTGTTCGACTACCTCGTGCTCAAAAAATTTGTGCTGTCAGCCTTGCCAAATCTATGGATCACTGCTTTTTTATGCGTTGTCGTCGACGAGTTTCATTTATGGGCCCAGCCGCCTACTGTCAATCGCATCGCTAATTGTGCGACCGCCTACTACCTAACCTCGCACCATTGGCAAGGGTCAGTCGCGTGGCCTATCACCCGCGAAATGCCTTAGCAGGGGTCCAACTCCTTTCGCTGATCGCGTTGTTGTCGAATCGTTTGTCTCTAGTTGTGCGGAATAAAAAATGAATAATGAATTTTTTTACTTTTTAAAAAGTAAATAAAAGTTTTTTTAATAATAAAAATTATTTTCTCAAAAAATAAAACAATATTAAATGAAGTAGGAATTTTTGCGGCCGTCCGGAGATAATTTTTCATAAAATATTTTTTATTAATAATATTTCAGAAATAGAAATTTTCAAATTGTTATCGAGCGAAATTCTCTAATTAGAAATCAATTTCTGGAACAGGAAGTAGAAAAATCAACTTCTGCTTCTGACTAGAAGTAGAAAAATCAAGTTTGCTCAGAAGTTGATTTTTGAAGCAGAAGTGTTACCATGCGCGCCCAAAGTCACTTAGGCCCTTGATTACCACAATGCTCATTGCTCCATTCCATGCCTTTTTTTTTCTTTTAGCATGAAAACCTCCAAATAGTTAACATAGAGCGATGTCTCTTCGATCACGTGTATGTCACGAGTAGATTGAAACTCAAACTTAACTCTGTCACTAAAAATCAATTTTTTCTCTCAAAAAAAAATTTCTGCCAAGGAGGCGCTTTTTTTCTTGTCCATCTTTCATGATTGTTGTTGGTTTTATTAATCTTGCAGAGCACCCAAGAGTGGTGTCGGTTTTCTGAACCAGGGCAAGAAACTGCACACAACAGATCGTGGGAATCCTGGGCCTGGAGGGCAAACGGCGTGATTCCTTCCCATTCAATTTGGAAGAAAGCTCGTTTCGGCGAAGATACCATCATTGGGAACCTTGAACAAGGCAAGCCACTTCGACGCCCTAATTTTGTTTTTCCACGTTGTGTTGTTCTTTTTGACAAAAATAACGTAGGAGTCCCCAAAACCCACAAACGTTGACTTACATTACAAACAGAGCGAGGCTGTCTTGTCATCTATCTGCCGATAAAGAAATGGGAATATTTCCAGATCCCATCTAATGATTTTAGTAGCTCTTCGTGTCTCAATCTGTATCATATCTATAACTATCGATGCCCATTTAAAGATTTTATTTTTCAAAAACTATCGACTTTGCTTCATCGACTCATCATCCCACGCACGTTATACCGATCAAGGCATAGTATAGGAGGGTACGTATTAAAGAAATGGGTATCAAGATGAGCACACTCCAATGGGCTTAATCTTCATTAAACAAGTAAATATTGCAAGATCTGCCATTAATGATGGAAAAAGTGTTTGTGTAATCGATTGGGGGGTGTTTGGCGCATGCAGGGGCGTGGCCAGAGTCAAGAGCTTTAGCGACGAAGGGTTGGGACCGATCCCTACAAAGTGGAGAGGAATCTGCCAAAACGACAAGGATCCTCGCTTTCGCTGCAACAGGTTCTTCTCCTTCTTCTCCTTCCTCCCACTTTCTTTTCTTATCCTTCCTTTCCTTCCTTTTTCTCCATAATAGAGTCGTGGAAGTTTCCCAAGTCTTTTAGGCAATTTTCTCTTTAGGTCAATTCCTTCGTAATAGACAAACGGACCCTTAGAAACAAGACACTTCTCGAACAACTTATATAGGATACAACCCATGCGACGCCATTAAAGGACGGATAAGGACGTTGGTAGTTTCTAAATTTTGACCCAACATGTAATGCTGTCATTCAACTGTTGAAACGTTCAAAATGATCGGTGAACTATCCCAAAAAATATTCAATGTAGTCCATCATTTTTTTCACGATAAAGTTAGATCAATCTGTTGGTACTATTCGCAAGTTTATGTAATTGCACTATTACCCATGTTTTAAAATATCTTTTCATTTCAACCTGTTTCCTAAATAAACAGAAGAGTATTCTATCTTTTATTACCTTTTTACCTTTTTTAAAGATCTCCCACCACCCTCGTCATTGGCCACCTCGCGAGCCCCCAGCCTAAATCCCTCTCTCGATCATGCTTCGCCTACACATTTGGCCTAGTCATGGAGTTGGATCAGAGTTCATGATGCCATGTCCGGTCTTACCAAGCCCGGTGGCGAGACAACTTACCCTTCCTCCGGGAAATTAGGACTTTTTCTTTTTGGATATGTGGTCTGTTATATAAATTTCTCAAATGATAGAGTTATTTGTTATTTTCAAGTTGCCTCCTATTTTAAGAGAATTCTATGTAAATGTGTTGATATGCGTGGAGGTAAATCGATTCGACATATGGAACCTTTTTTCTTTCTCCCTTTATTAATTTTTCTCAAGAGTTGGTTGACTTTCATTAGGGGTGTGCAACCGGATCAGATTTACTCGAAACTCGAATGAACCACTTGAAAAACAGGCTCGGACACCAATTCCCATTCAAATCAGTCTGAAAAACGATTTTAAATTTTGGGAACCGGTCGAAACTGGGCCGGTTCTTAGTTACAAATACCTAGGAATCAGATTGGTTTTGGAATCGAGTTTTAATAACTATTTTAAAAAAAAAAACTAGTCTCGCTAATTTCATCTCTTCTGTTTTTGGTGGATTGTAATTTCTATTGTTCATATTAGAGATTGTTACTTTTGGTGGATAGTGAGTTTTCTTATTCATCTTTTATTTCGAATCGTCTCATTAATACTCATATTATTTTGTTGAAAAAAATGAAATGAAAAAAGAAAAAAAGAAAAACAGGTTCTCGGGTAGACCCTAGAATCGGATCGAAAAAACTGGATAGGTTCCAAAACATGTTCCTGGACAAATAGGGTAGGTTTCAAGTTTTAAAAATTTAGAATCGATTATAATAGAGTCGATTTCAAGGTCTAAGTTTGGAATCTACCCATCAAGCCATGCTCACCCATAACTTTCATGAGACGTAACTATATGTAATCTCCTCCTTCATTGTCATAATGGTTATTCCAATTTTTCATCTTCCTTGAAAATGGATAAATCTCATTTTGCTCCGCTAATTCGCTTTGACGAGTTCTTGGGTCCGAACAATCTTTTCTTTGTTCCTTTTCCACTTTTGTTTTCGTCCGAAAAATTGAATTTGGTCAAATGATTTAAAACCCATAATCGTTGACTTTTGTCTTCGTTGACCATTTTTTTGCACGCCACATGACTTATTCACATTCAAAGCTAAGCTTCATATACTCTCGATCACTTGTAGATAATATTGTTCGCCAAAACGAGAAAAATTCTACTCGATAGTTTGTACTTTTGGTTTGGTCCATTTACTTTGTTATGGAAAGTTGATGAATTAAATCGAACAAATTAGAGGTTTGGTGATTGGATTGAACATTTATGAATATTTTAAGGATCTTGTTAAACAAGTTAAAAGCTTACACCTCTGGCAAAAATTTAAGGATAAGTAGTGTCATTTTTTATAAATTGTATTCATTCCATTTTCCTACAATAAATACTTTGAGGAAATTGTAAAACAAATTTTGGAAAAGAAAAGACAAAATTAACTCCCCCCAACGGGAACATCGAATCCGCAGGAAGCTCATCGGCGCCAGATACTTCCATGAAGGCTACGCCGCCGCGGTGGGACCCCTCAACGCCTCCTTCGACACCCCCCGCGACAAGGAAGGCCACGGGTCCCACACCCTCTCCACCGCCGGCGGCAACTTCGTCCCCGGCGTCGGCGTCTTCGGCTATGGCCAAGGTACCGCCAAGGGGGGCTCCCCGAGGGCCCGAGTCGCCGCCTACAAGGTCTGCTGGCCGCTGACTACCGGCAAAGATTGCTACGACGCGGACATCCTAGCTGCCTTCGAGGCCGCCATACATGATGGCGTGGACGTCCTCTCCGTCTCCCTTGGCGACAAACCCTCCCCGCTGTTCAACGACAGCATCGCGATCGGCTCCTTCCATGCCGTGAAGAATGGCATAGTCGTGGTTTGTTCGGCGGGAATGAAGGGCCCGGCGACGGCACGGTCACGAACATCTCGCCTTGGCTGATTACAGTGGCAGCAAGCACCATGGACCGGGATTTCTCTAACTACGTGGTGATTGGCAACAAGAGGCGATTCAAGGTCAGTCTCTCTCGCTCAATCGGTGAAGCTGTTCTTAGGGTTTGAGACACACTACCAATTTGAAGAACCACACGATTGCACATTTGAATGTTCCATGTCCGCAAGATGATTAGCAAATGAAGCCTAATTCTGTAAAAATGTCTCCTTTTGGCTTTCTCTTTTTGCCCTGAAGGGTGCGAGCTTATCCCCAAATTCCTTGCCTGGAAGCAAGTTCTACAAGCTGATCAGCGCAGCGGATGCAAGATTGCCGAATGTGTCGGCCGATGAAGCGTAAGAATCACAACCATTCCCATACTATTGGCGTCTTCCAATTGCTGTTTGCAGCTGAACCCGCCCGTTGATTTACCTCTTTCGCTTTGCTCGATAAATTCTCTATTGCTAATTTTTCATATGTATATGGTTGCATAATGCAGGCTGCGCTGCGGGAATGGAGTGCTTGATCCGCGCAAGGTGAAGGGGAAAATCCTTGTTTGCCTTGTAGGATACTACTCAAGTGTCTACAAGGGAGAGCAGGCCTTCCTGGCTGGCGCAGTCGGGATGGTCCTTGCCAACAATTTGTTCTCGAGAAAGGAAATCATCCCGAAACCGCATGTCCTTCCCGCGTCTCACGTTAACTATACCGATGGGGCCGCCATCTTCAATTACATCAATCGACTAAGTAAGCTCACACAGGCTCCCTTTCGCTCCCTAATGATAGATTCTGCTGCGAAGCGATGTCAATCTGGGTCCAGCTCATGAGGCTGCCATAAGTCGTGTCTGCATGATTGACATGTTTGTGCAACCTTTCGTCGCGACAGGTTTCCAACTGCTCAGATCACACGTGTAGTGACGACTGTGGGCGTGAAGCCATCTCCATTCATGGCGGATTTTTCCTCGAAGGGGCCGAACACCATCACACCCGAAATTCTAAAGGTACTTTGAAGGTTCATGGCGGATTTAGTCACACTGCTTTACTAACGATAGCTAATTGAGTTACTGAAGTGATCGTGAACAGCCGGATGTTACTGCACCTGGAGTCAGTGTCATAGCTGCCTTCACTGAAGCAGAGGGTCCGACAAATGAGGATTTCGATAAACGCCGAGTTCGTTTTAATGCGGAGTCGGGCACCTCGATGTCGTGTCCTCATGTTTCTGGCGTTGCCGGTCTTCTGAAAACTCTACATCCAGAATGGAGTCCTGCTGCAATTCGATCAGCAATCGTGACTAGTGGTGAGTATGAATGGACTATATACTTCGACTATATTATGATCTCAACTATTATGTCTGATGGGCACACTAAATCTTAGGGAGTGAAAATGGCAAACCTGCCTCTCTTGCAATCTCCACTGAAAACAATCTGGTCATGACTAACTAGCGTAACGTATTGATAGATCTTTGCCCCTCTGTTCGCTTGCAGCGACGATACAAGAATGCAATGGAATCGATCGTCAACGCCTCTTACTACAAGGCGACTCCTTTCAGTTACGGAGCTGGACACATCCAACCCAACCGTGCTATGGACCCTGGCCTGGTCTATGATCTGGGAATCAAAGATTATCTCAACTTCTTGTGCTCTCTAGGTTACAACGCGATGCAGATCTCGAACATCACCGGCGGCGCCTATAGTTGTTCGAAACGCATCAGTCTTCTAGACTTCAACTATCCTTCGATCACAGTCCCTAAGCTCTCGGGATCAATCACGGTGACTCGAACTGTGAAGAATGTTGGCTTGCCAGGGACCTACAGGGTGTCGATACTGCAACCGCATGGAGTTTCAGTTCTTGTCGAGCCTGCCTACCTGAAGTTCAAGAAGATTGGCGAAGAGAAGTCTTTCAAGGTCGTGCTGAAGGCGAAAGGAGACAAAGCGACTAAGGCCTACTCGTTCGGAGAGCTGATATGGTCGGACACTAAACATCATGTGAGGAGCCCTATTGTTGTGATGGCCATTTCTTGACTGTCATTATGGTGCTGAAGAATGGCCTTCTTGTTAAACCGATGTCCACCCTAGTATCGAACGGTGCTTCATGAATTAAAATAATGGCTTGCAAAATTATAAGGTGTTGAGATTTATCACTTCAGAAAACTAGGTTGAAGATTATTAGTTATATTCATCTAAAATCTAATCAGTCTTCATAATGAGAGCGTTGTGAATATTAGCCACGCAAAAGACCCGACTCATCCGTAGGGCCCCAACCAGAGCGGACTTTGCAAGAATTTGGGCTCCATTTGGATGAAAGTAGCATAAATAAATACATCTTGAAGCCCGTTTCTACAATCAAGCTCTTTCTGGATCGGGTTTGGATTTGAGAGAGGACTTTTCGAGTCCCTCCTTCCTTCAGAACTTCAAGGTCCCAAGTAGAACGTCCTCAAAAGGTTTATTGTTTTGTTTTTTTTTTTATGTTCCATAACTATTAGTCTATGAATTAGATGATAATTTCCGACCAAAAAAAGAAGAAGATGATAATTTGATAGCTAACGTGGTTCAATGATAGATGGTTGACATTAACGGTTCATTCATATTCAAGATTAAGCTTTAGGTTTAACTTTGGATATCTAACCTTTTGGGTTTTCTTGTAGGTCGATCCACTTGTCGTCTTCACGTGTACCACCGATCATTAATTTTCAAAGAAATAACATCATCTGTTTGGATTGATTTGTATTTTTTACTGATAAAAAATTTTGCCTCACATCTTTCGACATTTTGAAATCGACACACATTTGATTTTTTTTTTTCAAAATGCGAAATCGACACATCCATACAATCTCTTTTATAATTCTTTACTATTTAGAAAGTATTTCAAATTTTGAGAAAGAAGCAAAAAAAAAAAAAAACACTTTGCTTTTGCAGCTTTGCTTTAGTTCAAACAAACAAGCTCATCTTAATAATGTCCCAACTTATTTGATTTAAAATATACTTTTCTAAGGATAATCATGGGTATGATCTGACATAATTAATTAATATAAAATATTTCAATATTAATCATAATATGTGTTCAAATATATTTATGAATTATACATATTTTCATTCATTCATTTTTATAACCGATATAATTGTTATAAGCGATTCACTCCTAGGACAATTTCTTTTTGTGCTAAACTTCAAAGAAAGATAGGCTCAAATCTCAGCAGCCGTATTCCAAATCCCTTGATCGGCCGAGCAGTAGATGTTCTGAAGTTTTGCGCCGAAGCACGAGACAAGTGACCAAAAAACCTTGGTAAATCGATTTCCTCGCTCAATCCAATACAGTTCCTAATGCCGTGAAACTATGAACAGTGTATGACCATCTACATATACTGGACCCTCCGAAAATAAATCACTGGACAATCCCATCGGGCACGCTGAAGCGCCCTGCTTCTCTCTCCTCTCCATCAGCAGTTCCAGTCGAGCTATCCCTCCCATATCCAGCTTCGAGGATGCCACCCACGCAGTTCGCTGAGGATCCGGCATGGACAGCCTCTATATAAAACACCTTCACCAAATGTCTGAACCGGCGTCTGAAAGTCGGCAGTCGGGACATGGAAGCTATGATCCCCTGCAACCTGCAACCATCGAGCAAATGCACGAAAGAAACTGATTCAAGCAGGTGAACGCAGGATGGCATGGACCGAATCTAATACTACAGGCACACAGTTTGATAGTGTAAATTTTAGTATTATCTATTGTCCTAAGGACAAGAGATTGAACGCCTACTAATACCTTCTAATTATGGCTTGCGATTGTGCCCTTCTCACACTGTTATCGGACGGAAATCCAGCGCTGTCCCCTCCTCGGGTTTTTCATTTTTGCACGTCATTACTAGCTCTCTAAGGCACGCCTCCTAGTCTTCAGTTAACCGGAGGCCCTTGATTTGCTCTTTGATAACTAACAAAGACCCAATAAACCACTCAAACATCCTGTCCCTCGCACTGTTCATCATTGTAAGCTCCACATCATCAACTGTGAACCCATTCAAAAAACATCCGTGAGAATCCTTAAATTAACATGGAACTATCCACATTCCACAAACGAAATACTCAGATTTGATAAACTTACAGATGAGCAAACCGTCAGTCTCCGACTTAACTGAAGCTAGCAGACATTGTAAGATTGACCAAGCAGGAGCTTGATGCCTGACTTCCTACAATTTCCTTTCAACATGCAATCCTCAATGTCTTTAACGTCAATCAAACCTTCACGCAGAAGTATCCTACCATTAACCTCACATGATTTAAAGAGCCAATCCCACACCTGCAGAGATAAGATTTTCGTTGGTGAACATCATATGAAAAAGATGATTGAGGAGTCTATTGATCTTACCTGCATTGGTCTATACTGTTGGATAGGCCCTTTTAATGTTCTGGACTGTTGTGAACATAGTTTTGAAATTTATGGACCTCCTTTGCCAGTCCTTGATCCATTGTTGACGCTGGAATTCTTACTCTCGAGGCTAGCTTTCATGTTTCGACGATATTTGGGCCTGGCTGTCAATTGGTGGCTCAATCTTAAACATCAATTTGTGGTAGAACAAATCCTCGCAGATTATCAACCATGAATGATCAAATGAAAGAAGATCGTAAATGCACCTCGGCAGCCAAGACCCTTCTTGCAGGTAAAGTAAATCATTAACATACTCGTCGAACAATGAAACAACCGACACAATGTATGCCACTCCCATTTGAAGCGAATCCTCCTGGAATTAGGTATCTCTGTTCAGATCAAACTCGAGGATAAAGAAAAGCTATCAACACACTGATGTGAAATTGTTCAAATACAAGGATCCTTCAGGAGTGGCATATTTTAGTACCTGATAGACAACTACTCCACTATACAACCCCAGAAAAAAGCTAGCAAGGAAAGCTGCTGCCACAGAGCTCCAACTACGGCAAGAGGCCAATAAATTATAGCAAGCCCCGCAAATGGGACACACACCGTCTCTAAAAACAGTCCTTCTCGGCCAATCAAGTCTTCCAGTAGTCTCTTCCACCCTCTGAGCGACATATATGGACTTTTCACCAGGGCAACAGCCATGATCAAAGGACATCTACTACGACCCCATCAGACTCACCAGCAAAAAGCAGGCAACTTTGATAACCTAAAGATGACATCATAACGTCAATGGGCCGCAGTTTCCATATTGCATATTGTTACGATATAGAACTAAGGCACAATTTTTACTTGATGTCCATTGGCTTTTCATCTGGTTGTATTTTCTCTCTCAGTTCATCCATAAAGGAAAAGTAGGAGTGGAAGCAGAAATCTGTGAAATCCCGTACCACAGTGCAACTTCCTTCTACTGTGGACCAAAGACCATCCTGATACCATAGAAACCATACTTACAATTGGGATGCAGGTGCTGCATATTGTTGTGAAAGCAATAACTGGGAAGAAAGGACTCCCAGTTACCACACAAAGATTAAAAGAGAGAACACTAACTATATAAGAAAAATACAACCGCCACCATGCTTTTTCCAACTCAATGGAGTCGGTTACATTTTCCATTGCTATTACAAGTAAATAAGTCCCATATGAACCCCATAAGCTACTTGGGATAATTTAACACTTCCTTAAGCGCAAACCGACTATCAAAGAATGCACGTGAAATAAAGGACAGGGCTATTAGGTGGAAAGATATTACATGTATATAAGACCCGAACAAAAAGCACCATACATCCCCTGCTTTCGGGTAACATATTACTCTCACATAGAGTGGTTGCTTACTTAGGATTGGAGATGTAAAAAATCATCCAAAAATAATAAGGGACCTTATGAGTTTTTGCTTTCTTGTTGCTTTCGATATATTATACAGAATGAAAGAGAAACATTGACAAAGATGATCACCTTGTTCACGTCACAACTAAGTTCCATCCGGCCGATAAAATTTTTACTGTCTATGACTTTACTGTTAAACTGAAGTCTAAAGTGGCAAGAGAACTTCTAAGTGGTCAGTGAAATAGTGACCCGTGCAAGCTGCCATCTGAATTCTTTTTTCAGCTGCCTATTTCCCCCCTGAAGGACTTTTTCTTAGGACAAGGTGTTGTGGTCATAAATTGACACTATGGCAACCAGAGATACCAGATCCTATCAGTGACTAGCCAGACATTTGCCACACAATGCAAAGCTTTCAAACGCTGAGTATCCACACAAAATTGCATGCTTTAGCTGTCAACCTTCTGTTAGGCCATCATTCATATACATCGCCCGGTGCGCCCCTAACACGTCTTCAACAGGTAATTGAGAAGATCTTTATATTCTCTAAAACAGCTGACAATTTCTCCATTGGAGATACACTATATCTCAGAATATCTTGGTGCTGGAAATGAACACAAAGACACTGTTTCCTAGTCACACATTTCGAATTGCTGCGGTTGTATAACCCCCAAGCATCCAGAAGCAAACTAGAATCAGAGCCAAAGTGGGGACTTACAAGAAGCAATGATAGAACTTGTCCGTCACATTCTCTCCAACTGCTTCGAAGGTTGCTATTAGGGGAGCAAAGACCCCGTACGCCACTCCACCCAACAGGCTCCCTGCAATCCCGACTACAGGCCAAAGGACTAGAGGCACTGGCAGTATTATTAGCACCAGAACCTTCAGAATCAGCCCCAGCCTCTTGGTCCTGCAATTATTGGTCCCACAAAACCCGAAGTGCAAAGCATTAAAAAACATACATGTTTGAAATTTCGGACGCGACGCGGCGAATCGCCAGTACCATTACCTCGCCACGCAGTAGTAAGTCCAGGCAACATGAGCAATCCACAGCCCTATGATCACGGCCGAGTTTCCCAACCCGATGATGCACACTGCAACCGGACCGACTATCGCCGCTGTCGAAAACAACAGCTAATCACCGACGGATACGGATAGAAAGTCGTCACTAACACAACAAGCAAGCAGGCATTCTCTTAATTTTTACTAGAGCATCTCCTTTTTTTTTTTCTTTTGGGAGGAGCAATCGACTACCAGTGATCGTCGATTAGGCTCCGTTTCTCCAGCGAAAGCTAGCCCGCTAGGATTCGCGCCACAGCACACGGCGACGAGACGAATCACACCGGACGAAGGAGGAGAAGAGGTTCGGCGTTACCTTTGAGGAGGCCGAGGACGAAGAGCGAGAAGAAGAAGGGGAGGAAAGTGACGAAGCTCCACAGCTTGCCCAAGAACCCTACCGGGACCTCCATTGCCGGCTCCAAAGCAGAGAGAGAGAGAGAGTGAGAGTGAGTTTCGCGAAGAAGATGGAGATGATGAAGAAGGGCGAGAGATCGCACTCGCAGAACAGCTTTCAGGGGGTGAGGTGGCAGCGAGAGGAATCACGAGAGACACGCGTCGAGAGGAGCGAAGCGGAACGGCTAAAAGTGATTCGGGGAAAGTGACACTCCCCTTTCCATTTTTTTTGGCGGGAACCGACTCAAGACAAAAAAAATAAAAATAACAAAAATAGCAAAATAGATTAATTTCTTTTTTTTCTTCCTTTTTCGTATTGAAGAAAGATAGTGTACGAATTTCGCATAAATCCCGCTCCAATTCTCATTTTACTTTCATCTAATCAAGTTTTCGAATTTGCAGTGATTTCTCTAATCAAGACCATTGCGGTCCGCCATGGCAAACCTGAGTTTTTATTTTCGATCGAGACTCGCACCTGCTCCGACGACACGGCGTGGCAGCGGCTCCGATTCACCTCGATTTGAAGTTTGACAAATTAAAAGTTGAAAAACGAGGTACACACCCCGACGGAGAAGTGGGCCCGTGGGGGACGAAGGGTTCATCCTCTCCATGCTTATTGACAAAGAGTCTCTCCTAATTCGATGAGCAGTACTTGATTGGAAAAGACCGTGCAAGTTTATTAGAATCAGAGTGTCTAGTCATTGTCCATATTTATCAATTTAATCTAAAACCTTTGCGCAAAATTTTAATATAGTTTTTCCGACCAAATTTCATCAAAAAATATCTAAAGTGGCAGTCCAGTCATCGTCGGCTGCCCCACTTAGCACAACGTCACGGTAGCGATTTTCGTTGAACATTAGCCCAATTGATTGCATTACATTTCAACGATTTCGTGCAAAGATTTAAGACTAAATTGATAAAATCGAAAAGTTCAGGATTGAATTTGAATCCGAAGAGTGGGTTTAGGACTAATTGGACGGTTTCGCAATACAATCGTACAATCTTGCCCTCCGTTAGGGCTGCACAAAGTGGTCTATCCAAAACACATGCTCAAAAAGTTTTGTTTCCCAAACAGAGACTAAATTCTCCCCTAGCAATAAAAATCTGGTCACCTTGCCCCCGCAGCAATGCTAGACATAACAGAGAAAAGCCGCAACAGTCTCTCCTTCCCATCATCTACTCGATCTGGCCCGATTTAAGCCTAGTCGGTGATCCGGATGTTCAGCCGGCGGAGCCATATGGAGGGCAGGGTCATGTGGAAGACGTCGTACCGCCTCGGCGGCCCGTTGGCCACGAAATGCCTCTGCACTTGCTTCACCCTCCTCTGCATCCTCAGGTACTGAGACTGCGAAATGCCCATCAGTATCTTCTTGATGTTGGGTATGTCCCTAACTTCCACCTGCACGGAGAAGGCCTTCCAGTTGAGGACATCGCTGAACGGCGGCACGTAGCCGTTGGAGATCAGCACGGGCACGCACTCCGCGTAATGGCCTCCACCACCCTGGGGCTCGCCACCTCGTACCCGCTCGGGCACAGGCAATACCTGCTCTGCCTCAGCATCGACTCGTAGCTCGCCCCGCGCGGGAGCTCGTTGTAGACTCGCACGTCCGGGTCCTCCCTGCCCTTCCACTCCCGCAGCAGCAGGTGCCTGATGTGGCCGTGCAGGCGGCCCGCGAAGAAGGCCAGGATCCCGCGTCGCGACGGAGAGGGGCCGCCGAGGAGGCCAGAGATCTCCCCGTTCTTGAGGTTGATCTCCGGGAGCGACGCGTCCTTGAAGGGGTCGAACCCTTCCGAGGTGTTGGCGTTGCACAGGACCCGGATGGACCTGGTGAATAGGTTGGGCACGTAGGAAGACGCGCGCGGCCCCTGTGGAAAGGAAATCAAGCCTTTGAGTGCAAAGAAGGCCAAACGGGCAGCGACTTTGAGTGATGTACTTGGTTACTTCGTATTATGGGTTTGAAAAACTTTAGTCTGGACAAAAATTGCATGACTTGGGGGGATTAAAATTGATTGGCCCGAAAATCTCGAAACGGCGAAAATTGATCTTCTTCTTCGCATCTCGTTAAGGAAAAATGACACAAATGATCTATGAATTTTAGCTCAGTGTGCAATGTAATCCCCTAAACAATTAATTAATTCAATGTGGTCCTTAAATTTTAGCCATATATGCAATGTGACCGTTGAACTTTTACTTTGTTCAATGTTATCCGTAGACTTATAAAACATGTACAATGATGTAATCATTAAACTATATGATAATGTTCAATATATTGTCCCCGATCTTGAATTAATGGAAGGACAATATTGAATATTTTCATATAATTCATGGACTAAATTGAATATGCGCCAAAAGTTTAAGGATCACATTTTACAAAATAAAAGTTCATAAATCACATTACGCATGTGGCTAAGTTACAAGAATCACATTAAACAAAATGAAAGTTTAGGATCACATTGTATATTTGGTTAAAGTTCAGGGATATTTGTGTTATTATATGTTTTGTTTAAAAAAGGGGCTCTATCAACATTGAAATTGAAATAATAGAAGTGCTCGACGAAAGATTAACATGTTTTCGACCGTTTTTAAGTGTGATGTTAGCGTACATTACCCAATCGTGGCAGGAGAGCATGAAGTGATCGGCCCCGAGGCTCCGGTTCCAGAACGGGTGCTTCGCAGCGACCACGTCGCGCGCCACGGCGCGATGGCGTGGGTCTCACGAGACCGGGCTCGTAGAGGTACTGGACCAGCATGACCACGCTGGAGGGGAGGAAGTAGACGAGGGCCTCGTTCGGGTCCATGGTCCTGTACAAGTTATGGCCCCTCTCCATCTCATGGATGAACCTTCCCTCCGTGGAATATATGCTCTTGCATGGCCCGTCGTGGAATATTGGCGGCTCCCCTTCTTGGTACACATATATCTTGAACAGCCTCTCCATCTCCAGATAGCTCCTGCACATCGCCGGCAACAGATGATTCCCGTTTTTTTTTCTCCAGCTCACGGAATCGGGTGTCGAGGAACTCATCGGGAATTCTAAGGAAGATGGAGACCATACCTGTGGAAAGCATTGGCGTTCCTATAAATAGGTCCTCGGGGAACGTAGTTGGCATCGGCATGGACCGATGTCAGGTTCCGGACCAGGGCGGCTTCCCTGATGGCGGACCGGGCTCTGGACAGGCTGACCTCTAGCCTCTCCAACCTGCCCAAGTGATGAAATGCCCCTCAAATGAGTGTGACTGACTCAACCAGGAGGTGATAAAGGCGTCCAGAACGCCTGGCTTTTAACTCAAATCTCTCTTGAAACGACCTCAAACAAACACTTCAAAAATCCAACAGCTTTCCTCCTAACCTGCTATATCTTTTGACAACCCTCAGAGGCTCTCGATGGCAACGTTCATCCGATTCCAATTTCTCCGGCAGCATCTCAGTCTCGGTCGCCTAATACAAAAGACATGCACGAGAGATCCTAGGATTATCAGAGAACGGCCATTCAGGGTGTCCTAAAAGGGGAAAAGAAGAAGGAAATTTTGCGCAGAGGTACGTTTCATCCTTACACTTGGAGGGGCAACAGCCGCATGTTTTGCTTCCGAATAATTCGAGCGCGACGGAGATTTGATGGGGCGGCCCAAATCATCTGGCCTGAGTGCAGACAGAGCAATGGCGGCTCTCGAGCCGACAAAACCAGCTCTCAACTTCCACGGTGAGGCAAGTTCGAGCCTAGAAGACGACCCATGACGGGCCAGAGCGAACAGACCAATCAAGATCAATGCTAGCGGCATGAAAAGATACAGAACCAGAAGCGAACGGAATGACCGGGGCGCCGAAGACGAAGCCGGCGAGGCCTCCTGAGTGCTCATTTTGTACGCTGCTCCTCAGGGCTCTGTTCTGGCGTGCCCGTCCTCAACAAAGGATAGGATTCATTGCTTCATGGCAAGTCATTCCAATCTTGCGCAGGAGAATTCAGGTGGGTTTTCTTCGCTTCTTCTTCTTGGCATTTTGTACGTTTCATCCTCAATAGAGTTGACGTCTCCTTAGACCCGCCAAGCCTTTTTTTAAGCCTAAGTTGAGCTACGTTTCCCCGGAGTCACACCGTCTTTCACGTGTCAAAAGGAAGATCTCTACAACTTAAAAATATGAAAAGCAAGATTCGAAAATAGAAATCAGAGTATCAGGAAAAGTTGACACGTGAATTACAGGTTTTTTCTATCAGCGATTGATTAGACTTGATTGAATTATTTCGGACTGTTGAGTGTATCTCAAGTTTTGCTTATACGGGGCTCATTAAGGTTTCTCTTTTGCCTTTTTTGTTGGCAGGAGTTTTATCGGAAAACCACAAAGTACTTTCTCAAGCATGTCAAATACAAATTGTCTTAGACAACGAACTTGTATATCATTTAGGAGTTACGTTCACTCATGTGAAAATATACATGGAAAAATTACCGAAACAATCCTAAACCTATGCAGTTTGGTTATAAACTTTTTTTTTAGCAATTCAGTCTTAAACCTTTTGTACTTGTGTTAATTTAGTTTGTTCGTCCAATTTTGGCTGAAAATTACCGACGTAGATACCAACCATCATACGTGGATTGGCCGACACTGATGTGGGCAAATTTGAGTAATATATAATATTTTTGGATTTTTTTTTATAACTTTTCCTTTTTTTTTTTCTTCGGAAGGGTGTCGTAGCCCTCGCAAAGGAGATTTAGAAATTAGAGTATTAGGAAAATTGGCATGCATAATACATGTTTTCTCTATGAGCGAGACTTGATTGAATTGCCTCGTACTATTGGGTGTATCTCGAGTTTTGCCCTCGCGATGGAGATTTCGCGGAATATTTGAGGCTCGTTGGAGTTTCTCCTTCGCTTTCTTAGTCATTGACGGGGAGTTTTATTCGAAAAGCGAAAAAATAATTTCTTAAGCTTGTCTAATATATATTGTGTGGACAAATTTTTTCTTACATCAAACGGTGTTGATGTGGGCAAATTTGAGTAATATATATTATTTTTGGATTTTTTTTATAACATTTCCTTTATTTTTCCCTTTTTTTTTCTCTGGAAGGGTGTTGCAGCCCTCGCAAAGGAGATTTAGAAATTGGAGTATTAGGGAAAGTTGACATACATAATACATGTTTTCTCTATAAGCGAGACTTGATTGAATTGCCTCATACTATTGGGTGTACCTCGAGTTTTGCCCTCGCGATGGATATTTTGAGGCTCGTTGGGGTTTCTCCTTTGCCTTCTTAGTCGTCGATGGGGCGTTTTATTCGAAAAGCGAAAAAATGATTTCTCAAGCTTGTCCAATGTACATTGTGTGGACAATTTTTTTTTTATAGATCAAATGGGGTTGACCATAGCGTGTGAAACTAGCATTTATTCAAAAACTTACATGATTAAAGAAATATTTTGACTGTTTCCTTGCTGGGAAGAAGTTTGATGTGAGATCTGAAAGGCATTGGTTTTTGGAAATCAGAAGGACGAGGCTCCCCATGAATTGAGCAATTGATGCAGCACGACCCTCCGGTGCGTTTCGGCCACGGACTCCCTCGCACGAGCCATCGATACACGTCCAGATGCTTCGGATCCAAGGTCTTGGTCTTGGTCTTGGCACAGCCTTGATCGTCCATCCGATCACATAAATTCGTCCGATCATGTTTCTTAACAGTACCTACAGAGATTCGACGACCGCACCGCTGGAGATCGGTATTGCGGAGCTTTTGTTCGAGATGTCACTTTCGGGGTGACGATTCTTACGAGGTTGCACGTCATTTTACCTATCCGTTGATGTAATATATGCACAGATTGGGTTCGTGAATAGATAAGGTGAACTTTGAGCTTGTGTCCTCCGGTTGACGTGGAAATCGATTATATTCCGATAATTTGCCGAGTGATTTGTTCGTTTAACTTCTGCATTCCTTGGCAAAGTATGCGATACGTAGCTTGATACTAGAAAGCTACTGTATATACTTTAAGCTAATGCATATACCCTAAAATCGGAAAATAAAGTGGTAAAAATTTAATACTCGATAGCCCTAAGCCCATATGGTGCATAGCCCATGAGCCTTTACAAGCCCATCTATCATGTGATCCACTCAACAATTTGTTTGCCTGGGGGCCCATGGGCAGAATCAAGGTTTTGTGCTCTTGCGCCACGATCTTAAAATCTAGAGGCCCAATCCTACATGCCTAAGCTAAATTAAAACTTATAAGCAATTAAGGTACTAATAGCATCAATCTAATTTTTGGGTCAAGAAATGAGTCTCGCCGCGATCGGGGTTTTCGAATCTCGAATATCCCAACTTGAACGATCGGGAAAATTCAGGCGCCAATCGAAGACCTAGGATCAAAACATTTTGTAGACCAAGCATGGTCCATGGGACCTCATTGAATTATTGATGAGCGGATCACTCGATTGATGAGCTATTGGCTATATGGGCTTAGAGCTATCGAGTATTAACTTTTTGTCACTTGATTTAGGCAGCTATCTTGTGAAGTGTATATTATTTCCTGATTTTAGGGCCCATTAAAAACCTTTTCTTAATATCGATCGCTTACAAAAAATAAATGGGGCCTCTACTAGCAAATGAGCTTCCAAATCCAATACCTTTCCTCCCACCTGCTATACCTTTTAACAACTCTCGCGGGGTGGCTAGTTCATTCGATTTCGATATCGTCCTCAGGGTCCCATCTCGACCACCATATGGAAACGACAAGCAAAGAACTAGGCATATTAGAAAAAAGGCCATTCATGATTTACCAAAAAAAAAAAAGCTAGTTGTTCAACATTTTGCATTTATTTGGTGCTATGCTAGCATAAGTATAGACAACGAGAAGGAAAATCAATATAGTCTAACTCGAAAATAATATATATGTATATGTTTCTCAAAATAGCTTCCTAAATCAAAATCGACATTTCAATATAGTTTGCGACTTTGCTAGGCAAGTTGGATGTTTTCTTTTAGGCGGAGAATATTTCAAAGTGCAACCATTGTAGAACTCTTTTTTTCCATGCTTATAAACGCAATCTGAACCATCTATTTTGATTCGTAAGGGAATTCACATGGATGCGAGTATCGTCGTCTTCTAAAATTGATGGTGACAATTGCTCTTCGGAAGCAAATTAAAAAAAAAATCCTTATTTCAGGGATCAGGAGTAGTACCCCAACATTCGGCGGCTGTTTTTCAATTAGAGCCACAGAATTCTCTTGGTCTCGACTCGATCAGATCTATTAATTCCAATTTGGACTTTCTTCAAGTTTGTTCTATTCATCTTCTCAATGTCAATGTCTTGCTTAGAACAATGATTAGTCGCCGGTCGCCGGCCAAAGTTTGCCAGATGGACCGAATTGACACAATTACGAAAATTTTAGGACCGAATCGACGTAATTGGAATAAATTTCAAACTTTTTTTTTTTGGTAATTTTTCCGGTAATCGACCAATACCTTAGGAGCTGTGGTCTCAATTAGAGTCACCCCTCAACATCCACTGTCTAAAGCTCGATCAAATCTATCAATTTCCATTTTGGACTTTCTTCAAGTCTGCTCTATTTATCTCGTCAAGTAACAATGATTACGTCACCCTGCAAGCATCACCACACGTGACGCACACCTTTGGGAGAGCGAGAGACAGAGAGGGGACGGGGGGGTTTGAAAAAACGAGAACCGCCTTTAATCGTTCCAATCGATAACTCACACGTGTGTACATGTGGGCCGCAAAAATTGCGCGCGAGGGGGACTTGAACGATCGGAGTTCCTTTGATAATTGATGATCGAGCAACAAGCAATTGCACCGAAATTTCCCAAGAAAATTCAACGTTTGTTCCTTTCAACCTTCCTTTTTTGAAAAAACTGCTGCTGTCGTGACTTCGACGTGAATCGATGTTCTTCTGATGGCTATAAAGCATGGCCGTCGACGCTGTCCCAAATCGTCTTCCCCGAATTCCAAAGATCATTCCATCTCTCACATGCTCGGAGCTGGAGTAACATCTCCGCAGGTTCATCGAGGAGCAGTATCAGCAAACCAGGGCTATGGCTAAGGTACTACAAGTAACGCGGTGCTCTTTTGTATATCTATATATGTGGCGGTATCAATTCGGTCATAAACTTTTTGCATCTGTATCCATTCAGTTCATCCGACTAGTTTTGACTGGAAATCGTTGAGGTGGCAGTATCGGCACCGACATGGCATTTTTTTAATAATATTTAATGATTTTCCGAATCTTTTATAATTCTGTTTTGGTTTTTCTTCCTCTCGAGACTTAGGGCCAGCGAGGGCAAGGGCGCATAGCAAGAGCCGTGGCGCCCTTGTCGGGCTAAGTCCAGGGAAGGAAAAAAAAAAAAAGAAGAGAGAAAAGAACACGTCAACATCTGCGCCTTTCGGCTGAAATTGGTTGAACGAACTAAATTTTACAAATGCAAACTATTTATGACTGAACTGGCAAAAAAAAAAAGATTTAAGACTGAATTGGCACAATAAGTTTAGGAATTTTTGGTAATTCCCTGTTTATATGTATATGTACACTTATATTATCATTTAATTGTTGCTATTATTATGTTGTTAATATTGTTATGATTGCAGAAAACTGTTGTGGTCAAGGTGCCCATGAACACTAGGAATCAGAAGTTCTCACTCTTTCCAAATTGTAGAAGCCAAGATAATAGCCTGAAGGCTCTTCAAATTGCAGCAGCTGTCCCTGGTAATGATGAAAATCTCTTCTACTTTCGCATTTTATTAACAAAATAAGCACTTTATTTTCAGGGTTGTCCATAAGAAAGATTAATGCTTTTAGTTCTGATACTTGTTAAAGACAGAAATTGATCGGACAATGATGGTATATCAAAACATGTTCCGCGTGGCTTTCTAGTAGAACGGGGTTTAACTAGTCAGTGATTTCTTCGCTTGATCGATGAGTGTAGGGTTCCAATCATTGACTTTGAAAGGAACGGATCCAGACGTGATTGAAGTAACAGCGGACGGAGTTGACGCGGTTGACCTCATCAATAAGCTTCGCAAGAGCGTGGGTTTTGCGAATTTGGAGACGGTCACGGAAGTCAAAGAGGAGAAGAAGCAAGAAGAGGCAAAGCCCGAGAAGGACGAGTCATCCAAGTCAACGGAGCTGCCGGTTGTCTGGCTGCCTACGCCGTGCGTTGTGATGGAGCCCCAACCAGCTTGCTGTCCAATCATGTAGCTCTCTCTCTGTCTTCGTCTTTGTCTCTATCTCTGTCTCTATCTCTCTGTCTCTGTCTCTGTCTCTCTGTCTCTCGATCGAGCTACCCCGTGTGATATTTGGGATTGGTTTCCTAATCACTATTTTCTTTTTGCCTTATGTTCAAGCCTTCGAAAAATGGTAATTGTGTTTAGATTGGTTGATGAAGTTTTGTTGTAACATCTCGAATTTCGGTCGTTTGTAAGATAAATAATATTGAATTTTCGAGGATTGAGAGAAAAAAATTGGACATTGCCTCGAAAGGCTCAGAAATTGGCAAATTGATTCCGGAGTGCCGAGAAGAAAGACAGTAAATTGAAAATGACCGTTTCACCCCAGTTTGCTTTAGACTCTTGGATAGTGGTAGTGGAATTCTTTTTTTTTTTGTGAGATTAGAATTCCAATCTAATGTGATCTCGTGACCAATTCCATTCGCGCTTGAACCCCAGTCTGTCCAGTTTGAGCCCGATCAATTTTGATTTGCGCGAATCCCGAGAAAGGTCTCGTCAGATGTCAAATCAATCGCGTCAATCGATCATCGATCACCATCAGTCAAAATTTGACTAGTCAAATCATGAATAGTGCGATCAACCGTGAATAGTGTCGTGAATAGTAAAATCAATAATTCACTTTTTGAGATATTTTCTTTCTCTGTCTCTCTCTCTCTGGAAAGGACATCAGACAAACACTTCCAAAAATCCAACGGCTTTCCTCCTAACCTGCTATATCTTTTGGCAACCCTCAAAGGCTCTTCAATGGCGACCGATTCATCCGATTTTGGTTTCTCCGGCAGTGTCTCAGTCTCGATTGCCTAATACAAAAGACATGCTCAAGAGATCCTAGGATTATCAGAGAATGGCCATTCAGGTGTCCTAAAAGGGGGGAAAAAGAAAGGAAATTTTGCACAAAGGTACGTTTCATCCTTACACTTGGAGGGGCAATAGCTACATTTTTGGCTTTCGAATAATTTGAACGCGACAGAGATTCGACGGTGCAGCCCAAATCATCTGGCCTGAGTGCAGACAGAGCAATGGCGGATCTCGAGCCAATGAAACCAGCTCTCAACTTCCATGGCGGGGCAAGTTCGAGTCGAGAAGACGACCCATTACGGGCCAGAGCGAACAGACCAATCAAGATCAACGCTAGCGGCACGAAAAGATATAGAACCGGAAGCGAACGGAATGACCGGGGCGCAGCCGGCGAGGCCTTCTGAGTGCTCATTTTGTACGCTGCTCTTCAGGGCTCCGTTCCGGCGTGCACGTCCTCAACAAAGGATAGGATTCATTGCTTCATGGCAAGTCATTCCAATCTTGCGCAGGAGAATTCATGCGGGTTTTCTTCGCTTCTTCTTCTTGGCATTTTGTCAGATATTAATAAGGAAAGCACAAGCCATGCAAATGCTTTCTTAAAGTACACCTTCTCTATTTGAATTTTGTACGTTTCATCCTCATAGAGTTGACGTCGCCTTAGACCCGCCAAGCCTTTTTTCAAGCCTAAGTCGAGCTACTTTTCCCGGAGTCACACCTTCTTTCATGTGTCAAAAGGAAGATCTCTACAATTTAAAATATAAAAAGCAAGCTTCGAAAATAGAAATTAGAGCATCACGAAAAGTTGACACGTGAAATACAGGTTTTTTTCTACGGCGATCGATCGGATTTTATTGAATTACTTCGGGCTGTTGAGTGTATCTAGAGTTTTGCTTTGTACGAGACTCCTTAAGGTTTCTCTTTTGCCTTTTTTTTTTGTTGGCGAGGAGTTTTATTGGAAAAATCACGAAGTACTTTCTCAAGCATATCAAATACCAATTGTCTTAGACAGCGAACTTATATATCATTTAGGAGTTACATTCACTAATACCATATGGGCAATTCAATTTCAAGCATATTCATGTGAAAATATACATGGAAAAATTACCGGAACAATCTTAAGCCTATGCTAATTTAGTCATAATTTTTTTTTTAATCAATTCAATGTTGAACCTTTGGTATTTGTGTTAATTCAGTTCATCTGTCCAATTTTGGCTGAAAATTACCGGTGTTGATGTGGGTAAATTTGAGTAATATATATATATATAATATTTTTGGATTTTTTTATAACATTTTCTTTTTTTCTGTTTTTTTCCTCTAGAAGGGTGTCACAGCCCTCGCAAAGGAATTTAGAAATTAGAGTATTAGGCAAAGTTGACACGCATAATACGTGTTTTCTCCATAAACGAGACTTGATTGAATTGCCTCATATTGTTGGGTGTATCTCGAGTTTTGCCCTCGCGATGGAGATTTCGCGGAATATTTGAGGCTCATTTGGGCTTCTCCTTTGCCTTCTTAGTCGTCGACGAGAAGTTTTATTCGAAAAGCGAAAAAATAATTTCTCATGCATGTCTAATAAATATTGTGCGGACAATTTTTTTTTAAAGATCAAATGGGGTTGATCGCGGCGTGTAAAACTAGCATTTATTCAAAAACTAACATGATTAAAGAAATATTTTGACCGCTTCCTTGTTTGGTAAGAAGTTTGACGTGAGATCCGAAAGGCATTGGTTTTTGGGAAATCAGAAGGACGAGGCTCCCCATGAATCGAGCAATTGATGCAGCCTGGGCCTCCCGTGCGTTTCGGCCACGGACTCCCTCGTACGAGCCATGGATCCACGTCCAGCTGCTTCGGATCCAAGGTCTTGGTCTTGGCATGGCCTTGATCGTCCATCCGATCACATAAATTCGTCCGATCATGTTTCTTAATGGTACCTATAGTAATTCGACGACTGCTTTGCCGGAGATCGGTATCGCGGAGCTTTCGTCCGAGATGTCACTTTTGAGGTGACGATTCTTAGGAGGTTGCACGTCATTTTACGTATTCATTTGTGTTAAGTATGCATGGATGGGTTCGTGAAGGGATAAGGTGAACTTTGAGCTTATGTCCTCCGGTCAACGTGGAAATTGATTAGATTCCAATAATTTGTTGACTGATTTGTTTGTTTAACCTTCTGCATTCCTTGGCAAAACATGCGATACGTAGCTTGATACTAGAAAGCTAGTGTATATATTTTAAGCTAGTGTATGTACTCTAAAATCGGAAAATAAAGCGGTAAAAATTTGATACTCGATAGCCCTGAGCCCATATGGTGCATAGCCCATGAGCCTTCACAAGCCCATCTGTGATCCACTCAACAATTTGTTTGCCTGAGGGCCTATGGGCAGAATCAAGGTCTTGTGCTCTTGCGCCACGATCTTGAAATCCAAAGGCCCAATCCTACATGCCTAAGGCAAAATTAAAACTTATAAGCAATTAAGGCACTAATAACATCAATCTAATTGTTGGGTCAACAAATGAGTCTGGCCGCGATCGGGGATTTTTCGGGTAATTGGCCAATAGCTTCAGAGCTATGGTCTCAATCAGAGTCACTCCTCAACATCCACTGTCTAAAGCTCGATCAAATCTATCAATTTCCATTTTGGACTTTCTTCAAGTTTTGCTCTATTTATCTTGTCGGTAACAATTATTACGTCACTACAAGCCTCACCACACGTGACGCCCACCTTTGAGAGAGCGAGAGACAGAGACGGGGGTGTGTGGGGTGGTTGGGGTCGGGGGTGCGGGCGGGGTTTGAAAAAACGAGAGCCGCCTTCAGTCGATCCAGTCGATAACTCGCACGTGTGTACACGAGGACCGCAAACGTGCGCGCGAGGGGACTTGAACGGTCGGGAGTTCCTTTTGAAAATCGAGCAGCACGGACTCGTGCCGAAATTTCCCAAGAAAATCCAACGTTGTTTCTTTCAACCTTTCTTTTTGAAAAAAACTGCGGTCAAGACTTCAATAGGGATCGGCGTTCTTCTGATGGCTATAAAGTACGGTCGTCGACGCTGTCCCAAATCGTCTTCCCGAATTCAAAAGATCGTTCCCATCTCTCGTGTGCTCACAGCTGGAGTAACCTCTCTGCAAGGTTCATCGAGGGGCAACATCAGCAAACCAAGACTATGGCTAAGGTACCACAAGTAAAGTAGTGCTCTTTTGTATATCTGCATGTAGGTGGAATTATCCCATAAAATAAAAAAAAAAATCTCTAACGGTGTCAATTCAGTCATAAACTTTTTTTCATCTGTATCCATTCAGTCCATCTGATCAATTTTGGTCGGAAATCACTGAGATAGCAGTATGAGCACCGACATGGCCTTTTTTAAACAATAATTTAATAAAATTTCGAATCTTTTATAATTCTGTTTTGGTTTTTCTTCCCCTCGGACTTAGGGCCAACGAGGGCAAGGGCGCATAGCAAGAGCTGCGATGCCCTTGCTAGGCTAAGTCCAGGAAGAAAAAAAAAAGAAAGAGAATAAAAGAACGCGTCGACGTCGGCACCTGTCGACTGAAACTGGCCGAACGGACTGAATTGACACAAGTGCAAAAGGTTAATAACTGAACTGCCAATATATATATAAGACCGAATTGGCACAATAGGTTTAAGAATTTTTTTTGGGTAATTCTCCGTTTATATGTATATGTACATTTATATTATCATTTAATTGCTGCTATTATTGTGTTGTCAATATTGTTATGATTGCAGAAAAAGGCTGTGGTCAAGGTGTCCGTGAGCAGCAGGAATCAGACGCGCTCACTCTTTCCAAGTTTCAGAAGGCAAGATAATCGCCTGAAGGCTCTTCAAATTGCAGCGGCTGTCCCCGGTAATTATGAAAATCTCTTCTACTTTCGCTTTTTATTTAACAAAATAAGCACTTTAGTTTCAGGGTAGTCCATAAGAAAGATTAATGCTTTTAGTTCTGATACTCGTTAAAGACAGAAATTGATCGGACAATGATGATATATCGAAACATGTTCCGTGTGGCTTTCTAGTAGAACGGGATTTAACTAGTCAGTGGTTTCTTCACTTGATCGATGAGTGTAGGGTTCCAATCCTTGAGTCTGAAAGGAACGGATCGAGACGTGATTGAAGTAACAGCGGACGGAGTTGACGCGGTCGACCTCACCAATAAGCTTCGCAAGAACGTGGGTCCTGCAAAGTTGGAGACGTTCATGGAAGTCAAAGAGGAGGAGAAGAAGCCAAAAGAGACAAAGCCCGAGAAGGACGTGCCGCCCAAGCCGGCGGAGCCACCGGTTGTCTTGCCGGCTACGCCGTACTTTGTGGTGGAGACCCAACCGGATTGCTGTACAATCGTGTAGCTCTCTCTCTCTCTCTCTCTCTCAATCGAGCTACACCGAGTGATATTTGGGATTGGTTTCCCGATCACCGTTTTCTTTTTGCCTTACGTTCAAGCCTTCGGAAAATGGTAATTGTGTTTAGATTGGGCGACGAGGTTTGTCGACCATATTGATGGTTCCGATCACACTACGCTTGTGGGTCAAATTTTAACACACAGTTGGGATATCCGAGAGCCCTATGACTGAAAAAACTAACTGCCTAATGAGAACATTGATAAACTTAAAGAGGGAGGGCTCGTGCGGTAGGAAAGACAGGACTTCTGAGTCGCATAAATAGATGCATCTTGAAGCCTGTTACTGCAATCGAGCCCCCTTTCTGGATCGCGGTTGGATTTGAGAGAGGACTTTTGAGTCCCTCCCTCCTTCCTTCCATCAGAACTTCAAGGTCCCAAGCAGAACGTCCTCAAAAGTTTTTTTTTTTTTTTGGTTTTTCCGAAAACACGACGTTCTAATCTGCCCAAGGCAATCGCTGGTCGACGAACCCTTGTTCTTGTATCACTTATCCGTTTCTTCCTGGCGGCCGTACCCCGAAATAAGGCGCTTCTTTTCTTTTTGTGCGATTGCTTTCTGTCATCTTTTCTGCTAATCATTGGCCTAATGCCATAGAAAAACTCCCAAGCTTAACTCTTAACTCAATTGGTACTTTTGACTCGTGAAAAACTCCAACTTTAAGTGCAATATCAATTCTACCCTACATTTTTTTTTGGTCCCATTAAAAAATACTCCCAACTTTAAATCCAATCTCAACTCTACCATAAACTTTTTTGTCTCATAAAATTCCTCAACTTTAGGTCCAATATCGATTATATCCTAAACTTCTTTGGTCTTATAAAAAAAAAAATCAGCTTAAAGTTCATTTTCAATTTAACTCTAGCTTTTTTTTTTACTTTTACTTGAGCGCTAAATCTGCCTCTATTAATTCTCCGTCAAAGTCGCCCTTAGTGATTTTGCGTTCAGTCTTCTACCTCTCATGCTTGGAAATGTTCCATCCCTCCCAATCGGAGAGCTCGCGCTCGAGACACTCGAATAGCTCGCGCTTGGGAGTTTTCCATTTCTCGGTTGTCAATAAGAAATTTTGGACGGAGAGTTAATGGGGCCAGATTTGCGACTTAAGCAAAAGTCTGTGGTTTTTCATGAGACTATAAAAGTTTTAGGATAAGATTAGGATTGGACGGCAAAATTGAGATTGCACCTAAAGTTGAAAATTTTTCATAGGACGATTTTTTTTTTCTTTCGGTAGAATTGAGACATGACCTAAAGATGAAGGCTTTTTATAGGACAAAAAAAAAACATAAGGTAAAATTGAGACTGAACCTAAAGTTGAAAGTTTTTTATGAGACTAAAGGTAGAATTGGGAGAAGAACTAAAGCTGAAGGCTTTTTCGAGGGTATTAGGCCGCTAATCATTTTGTTAAAAAGGTGTGAACTAAAAAAGAACGCGTTAATTGTTAGACATAAGAGGGAGCATCAATGTATCGGTACAATCCGTGTAACAATTATCGAATATAAAACTTATAGAAATCCAGTATTTTGAGCAGATCTGGGCTCTTACTACAACATTTGCTACATACCCCCCACGTATTACATACTACCCTGGAAAATTTACATGGAGAGAGAGGGAAAAACGACATGTGTAGCCATGAAATGCACCCTTAGTCCATTTTTATTTTTTTGTTTTGGCCTTTGGAATATTTAAAACCGTGCTGCAGGTATGGACCATCTGCAAACTTTAATGGACTAGAAAGGTCAAAATGAGTAAATTCCCTAGTCCCCACTTCCACCATTTCCTTTTGCATTGCCACCTTGATCAAATCGAATTACATATATATATATATATATATATATATATATATATATATATAAAATCCACGCGGTCCACACATTTTGACAGTTTCCTCTGCACTCACGTGAATAAAAATAGTAATATAGCTGACCTTGTAAGAAGAAGAAGAAGTGTCTATAGGACCATAACTCCATATCCTTACTGCCCACTTTCCTAAAGTTCCTACAAAGGTACAAGAACGATTCTCATTTACTATTTTATAGGAAATATGAAGGTTAATATGCGATGAATATAATACAAGACATCGATTTACATGGTGTAATCGGTTAATATTTCGTTGTCTCGTATGTTATGAATTCCATCTTGCTTGCTTCCATTCATCCACACATCTTGTTTTTTTAACAGGTCGGTCATATGACTTATTATTGTCACACAATGTTGTTTTTCCTCACAGAGTGTCACGACCTAGCTTTTTCCTCTTGCAAGGGTCCCGCGGGTTTAGAAATATTGTTTATCAGTCTAGGCATAAACTCTCCCAAGTCCTACCTTATGTGATGCTGGATTTCATTTTCTATGATTAGCAACCTAAATAGTTGCTAGGAGTCGCCACTAGCTTATTGGTATCGGCTAGAAATCAATCGAGACATGAAAGTGTTACCTCGATTCCTACACGACCAGAGTTTTTAGGTTTGCAAACTTGTTCATTAGCGCTTTTTCGGTACCTAACTACTTTTCCCCGGAGTCGCACCTTCTTTCACGTGTCAAAAAAGATCTCTACAATTTAAAAATATAAAAAGCAAGCTTCGAAAATAGAAATTAGAGCATCAGGAAAAGTTCACGCGTGAAATTAAAGCGTGATATAGTCTTCCCTCATTTTTCGTGCCATTCCCTGCTTAATCCTTTACATAATTCTAGAAACAATTAACAAGCAATTTTTATCGAATGTAGATCTATATATTTTACACCAAGTATTTAAAGCGACTACTTATTGACTCGAAAGAAAACCACACAGCTAATCATATTAAGTTGCACGCAAATATCAAACTTGAGCCATATCGGGTATAAAAAAAAACTGAACTGGAATGGACATTCAGTCAACCGACATCCCCAAATGCCAATGGGCCGTCGTCTTCGTGACATCATCATCGATCGTAAAGATCAGAGTATCAATTTCATGATTTGAACATTCAAAACGTATATTCATCAAAACAGATAATTAGCAAAGTTCCAAGTCAATCAACTGATAATCGGCACGTCTCGCTTTAACCGTAACACTACGCTAATCTAAATCAGCCTAGGCATGCATCACAAATCAAAATCAGTTAGCAAGACATTCATATGCCGCATTCATGCCGGCGTTGATGTGGGCAAATTTGAGTAATACATAATATTTTTTGAATTTTTTTATAACTTTTCCTCTTTTTTTTTTTTTTCCTTTGTAAGGGTGTCGCAGCCCTCGCAAAGAGAATTTAGAAATTAGAGTATTAGGGAAAGTTGACATCCTTAATACATGTTTTCTCTATAAGCGAGACTTGATTGAATTGCCTCGTACTGTTGGGTGTATCTCGAGTTTTGCCCTCGCGATGGAGATTTCGCGAATATTTGAGGCTGGTTGGGTTTCTCCTTTGCCTTCTTAGTCGTCGACAGGGGAGTTTCTCTTTATCCGAAAAGCGAAAAAATAATTTCTTAAGCTTGTTTAATATATATTGTGTGGACAAATTTTTTTTAGATCAAATGGGGTTGACCATTACGTGCAAAACTAGCATTCATTCAAAAACTTGCATGATTAAAGAAATATTTTGACTGTTTCCCTCGTTTGTGAAGAAGTTTGATGTGAGATCTGAAAGGCATTGGTTTTGGGAAATCGAGGACGAGGCTCCCATGAATTGAGCATTGGTGCAGCACGAGCCTCCGGTGCGTTTTCGGCCACGGACTCCCTCGCACGAGCCATCGATCCGCGTCCAGGATGCTTTCAGGATCCAAGGTCTTGGTCTTGGTCTTGTCTTTCACAGCCTTGATCGTCCGCCCGATCACATAAATTCGTCCAATCATTTGATTTCGGTGTCTTCCTCAGGGTCCCATCTCAATCACCACTTGTTGTTCCCAATTTTTTTGGTAATTTTTGGGTAATCGGCCAATAGCTTCAGAGCTATGGTCTCAAATCAGAGTCACTCCTCAACATCCACCGTCCTAAAGCTCGATCAAATCTATCAATTTCCATTTTGGACTTTCTTCAAGTTTGTTCCATTTATCTTGTCAATAACATTATTACGTCACTACAAGCTTACTCACATTCGCACACTGACGCCACCTTTCTGAACGAGAGGCAGAGTATCTTGGGTGTTTGAAAAACGAGGACGGCCTTTAATCCCGTTAGTTACTACTACGTGCGGTCACTACCAAACTTGCGCCACACGTGACGCCCCACCTTGATAGAGCGAGAGGCAGAGAGGAGGGCGGGCGGTTTTGAAAAAACGAGACGGCTTTAATCGATCCAATCGATAACTCACACGTGGTGTAGTGTGGAACCCCAAACTTGCGCACGAAGGGACTTGAACGGTCGGAAAGTTCCTTGGATGACTGGAGCAACACGAACTCCGTGCCGAAATTTCCAAGACCATCCCGGCGATGTTTGGTGAGTAGGGGGTAAAAAAGAGCTGGTTCAGGGGTCATCTGTTTTTTAATTTAGTCTACCAGATGGGGGGGACAACGCGTCTGGGTTAGAGGGCTCAGGGAGGGGGGGAGGCGGACCTACTTTTTCTTTTCTTTTTTTGTCGTAGTTTGCATTTTACAGGGGTAAGGTCTCGTCTCATCGGGGGAGGCGTCTCCCTGTCAGAGGGGGAGGGGGGAAGGGTGCGGGGATAGG
>JAGVVM010007455.1:0-14935 GCA_019149425.1 Psidium friedrichsthalianum
GAAGCTAATATTGGACTGGTGACAACTTATTGTGCAATTCTATTTCACGCCCTATTCTTGCAAATAAAGAACTGAGACTACCACTGCTACTAGCACGAGAAAGCGTCTGAGCGAAGCTAAGCAAGTCAGTGAGGGGTTTACTGGCCGTAAAGGGCGAAGGATACAACAAGTGCTATTCTCGCTCTTTCCCTTTCGGGGTTGGAATGGTATAAATAAGGTTATGTTGGGGGGTTGTATACGGTATGGTGGTTTTAGTAATAATAAGAAAAGTAAGGTTTTGGCAAGAAGTAAGCCAATCAGTGCTGCTGTTCTGTTCCTAAAAATTGTTCAATCCCACCCAAGAAAGGCATAGGCGATATGGCGATACAGTGATAGAAAGTACTTCCTTTAGTCCCTCAATCGGGCCTTCATTCAGCATCATTCAGTGCCTTTAGTCAGTCAGTCAAAGAGTATGAATATTAGCTCTAGTAGAATACCAGTATCGGCAGCATAGCATTCAGTGCCTTGTGGAGAGAGAGGAAGCTATGTGCTTTCATGTCTAAAAGAGTTATAAGAAGCTGCCGCTTTCCCGTCCCGCTTTTTAAGAGGGATATGAATATTTGATAGCGTGGAAGGGGAAAATAGGTGGAGAGTCACATTTCGGATCAGAAGCAGGATTTTCTTTTGGATTACTCTTTTTGAAGTAAGCTAGAAGAAATTACATGAGATTCGGATCTCTGTATGATGTAAGAAGATAAATTGGAATCTAGAATTTCTTCTTCTTCTTCTTTTTATTTGGATTTGGAATTCTCATTTCCTTAAAGGATGTCCCTTTTTCCTTCTCAGATCAACCAAACAAAATTATCTTGGAGTTATTTTGGGTTGATGAGGTACAACTTTTAATCAAACCAAGAATTGAGATCCGAGTGATGATTGACACCTATAACCTTTAGAATGCTATAAGATTAAAATTTGAATTAGTATATAGAGGTAGGAGAGGTTCTTGACTTAAAGGAAATCCAGAAGGTATGTGAGGACAAATACATGAAGTTGGAAACTCTAAGATAGGTAAAGAATAATCAAATGATAATTGTCTCATCATCAATATTTTTTTCCTTGTCATTTTCCTACTTTCTATCTCTTTCTCTGGCTTTTACTTCAGTTTGTGCCAATTTCGCATTGATCTTACAAATTAATCTAACTATATGCGAACACACGCGTTGTCGATAAGTGCGAGTACCTAGTCTAGTTCAGCATCACGTGACTGTAATACTTAAGTAAATTGTACTTTCTTCCGGTATGGGACACTAACAACTTTGGCCATCCATATTGGCACATAATTACGAATTTGGAATGTGACATGAAGTTTGATTCTCCACATTAGCAAGTGCAGAAATTCCATGTCTTTTCGGCCACCCAATTGCGCTTCATTGGTGTCTTGTTTTTTTTTTTTTTTTTGGGGAAAGTAAGATATGCATTAGCTTTTCAAAAAAGCGCGATTACAAGGAAAGCCGAGACACAAAAACCTCGTACCAAGCATGACAACAAGGGACGTCACAAAAGGTGCAAAGGTGTAACGGCATGAAAAAGCACCGAAGTGCAACAACCGGCAATAGCCGAACAAAGGCAAGGACAGGCAGCAATACAACCACCAAGAAGCTAAGAAAAAATGTCAGGAGAGATGCCCCACTTCATTTGGATCCTCCTGTTGGACGGTGAGTCTTCCACCGGTTTCAGGGACAACCCTCTATCTCTAACCAGCTTTGAAAGGTGGGAGCACATGGACATCATGAAGCAAGGGCGATCACAGAATAGGGCGTTGTTCCATTCGACCCAAATGACATAGCAAAGCACAGCGAAAGAGAAGCGGGCAATGCGATCACAAAAGGAGGACCACTTGAAGGACCGACCAACCCAAATAATGGTATCCCTAAGGACGGTTTCATTGGTGTCTTGTTGTAATTCTTTTATTACAAAAAAAGGTAGGAAGGGCGACCAACATGAACAACACCCTGAGGTTGGCATCTTATTTGATCCACTAGTTTAGGAGGTATTGAATGGGTTGAAGACATAATTGCGAAAGGTGGCTTTCTTGTCATAGAAAAAAGTTAAGTTAGGAGTTTCTAGTCTAGCATAATTCTAAAACTGAACGGTTTAAATGTTTCTTTAATACAAATTACTTCATGAAGTTCATAAAAGAAATGTTGGAATTAGGCAAAAGAATTTCCTCCTAGGAGATGAACAAACTCTACGTTGCCAACTCAATTAGTTTTCTCGGGTTTGGTAGGACTCAGCTCTGAGTTACTTCAGGCTCAGTGGAAATAGAGTCGATAGACAGGATTGTTACTCCTTGCTCCTATTTATCAGTCTGTTTGACAATGAAGTCTTTGTTGGATGCTGCAAGTCTCCAATGGTATAGGAGTTAATATCAAATATGGCTAAACATGCTTTATACTGCATTCTAATTTCTCCGTTTCTCTTACCGTGTATTGGGAATAGATTACAATGTGCACCTGTCATGTTTAATAATTGAACTTGAAACACCGGCAACTTATAACTATGCAAAATAATGCATTTATTATTTTTCCCAATTAGTTCTATCAAATGTTTGGGCATTTTATATGTATATATATCCCGTTCGTTCGTTCGTTCGTTCATCCTTTCTTTGTTTCGTTCTTTCTTTCCTATTTCTATATATTGAAGCTGCTTTTTTGCAACTTCCAGGAAACCGTGTTAGGGTTACAAAATGAAGGAGATAACTGGAACTCGCATCTTTTCGGGTTGTGAAGAAAATGATCCGTCGGAGTCTGGCAATACTACTACTACTACAAACAACAGACCAGGAATCCGAATGTACCAGGTACTTCTGTTTTATCTTTTCCTTCTTTGTTTGGCTGAGCAAATGTACCAGGTCCTAATTATCCTTTTGAATATTCAAAGTTCTGCGCGCATAATCTTAAATCTCCATAGTGATTCCTAATTTACTTTGACTTCCTCGTTAAAACATTACTAGCAAGCCCTTGCTGGGATCAGTCCACATCTCCTTTGGTGACGAAGAGAGCATTTCTCCGAGAAAACCAATTACTCTGCCTGAGTTGCGAAACAATGCGAATTGAGTGGGACGCTGGAAAGTGAGTCAGACGGGATGTTGAAAAAGCTGAACTCTCATGCTAAAACCAAAGAGCTTAGTGGGCACGACATATTTGCACCTCCACCTGAAATCTTGCCCAGGACGCTGGATCATGCTCACTCGCAATGCATCAAGACATGGGAGAATCTGCACGACTTAATTTACGCACATCTGTCAAAGTTTCTAACGTAAGTGACTTTGTTGTGTTTGCCCCTTCTCTTCCCTCTGTCTTAAGTAGAAGAAAATAGTTATATGGCAACTGATACAACGTCTGTTGAAAGTAACCACCTCCCCTCTTCCTTTGTGGCTTTAAATATGGGTAATTCTATATTAGACGAAGACATGCTATTATGGTTGCCATATGCCGATATATGTCAATTCACATGACATTTGACACCCTTTGAAGTATTTTCTCATCAAGTAGGGCTGTGAAAATTGCAATAAATGAGAAGCTTCAATGGAATTAACCAATGATGATCCACTGGTGCTTCTCGGAAGCATACCGATATTTTGATTCTCCTTCTCTAAATTGTTGTTTTGAGGTCTTCTTGGATCTAGAACGACCTGTCGGTTCAAAATTTTGATATGGATCAGCCTTCTGGAGGCCAAAGCAATATAATATCCACTGAGGAACCTGTGCTGAAGACGGCGAAGAAGATCTATGACAAGAAATTCACTGAACTTTCGGGAAACATCTTCAAGGCCGACGTGCCTCCATCATCTGCAGAGAAACCACTAAGTGCGGCGAAACTGCGCGAGATAAGTGGCAATGATGGTGATGGTAATGGTAGAATCTTGGGACTACCTAGGCAGTGTGCGCAAACCGCCTGGCGGTGAGAGCAGTATCTCATGTGATAGTCTTGTGTCTGGATTTTCATTTGGCATGTGATAGTCTTGTGTCTGGATTTTCGTTTGGTTCTCACTGTGAACATTTTCTGGTATTACTCTCCCCTTTCGTTGAGTTCAACGAGGGATACGCCAAACCTCGTTCCATTATTTAACATGATTGGCTAGAGATGTGACCGATGTGCTAATTGGTGTTGTGTGTTCATACCTGCGTCTGGTTTAGCGATTGTCCTAATATTCTGCAAGTTCATATCCCGCATTGGATGGCTGCATTTTTCCGTTCCATCTTCCTGACTCCCTGTTTATGACAATTTTTTGAAGTCGCAGATAGGATGTGGAAAATTCTCTTGTCAAAATCCACGTTGAGGAAAATTTATCATATTAACCCGTTAAATTTGATCGTGAATGTTCCCTGTCATTGGAGGACGCATGTTGAAAGGATGCAATTTGCTAAGGGACAGGATGTTTTTATTTTGCTGTGGCCCTGAGAGACTTGACATATAGGATGAGGAAAAATTTTTCTTTAATAAAACTATAATATCCATTATTGGTTTACTTAACATAATATAATCCTCACATAAGCAAATTTTAATCATGATTTATACTACTCAAACCATTGGTACAGTTAAAAGGGAGAAAATATGAGACAGGACATCTTTAGAACACTTGAGTTATTTTGTTCACGAAAAACTCAAGATAATGATTTCTTATATCGTTTAAAAAATTAATTAATGGTAAATGTTCTCTTCATTGACAATAATCTATATTTAATTATTTTCATGAATGATGAAATATTTTAGATTCTTTTATTTTTGTAACTAATACAAGCAATTGTTTTTACGAAAATGTTTTCCAAAACCGTAAATTTTTTGTAAAATAAACAACCCTTTAGTTACTACTGCAAGCAAATATAGATTGCTATTTATACGTTGCGATTACTCGAGCGCTATTATAGACATGTTATGCACAATTGCTATTATAGATTGCTATTATATGTTGTGATTACTCGAGCGCTATTATATATGACAGTTGTTATAGTTGTAGCTGTAATAGGTATTATACGTATTAGTTACTACTGCAAGCAATTATTGTCATACATCCAAGACTTGTAATGTAATTATGAAAAAGACTGCAGATATTATAATTCATCCAGGACTTATAATGTAATTAGGAAAAAGAATGCAGATATTGTAATACATCCAAGAATTGTTTCTTGCAGACCCTATAGCGGGTCAGTGGCCCAAGCCAAAGGCATACTATAAACGAATTTAAACCTTCCAAATAGCTTCGCAAGAGAAATTCTACCGTAAGCCAATGGATATCAGTTATTGTCAATTCAAGTAAATTACACACTCCAATTGGCACAAAAATCCAAGCTCCAATTGGCACACTGGACTTTCTAAGTATAAGTTTACCAACAAAAAATTCCCCCACGGTTGCATTCCAATACACTTTTCAATTACAACCTACCAAACAATATTTGCATTTTTCCAAAGGCATTTCCCCAAAGCTAAACTAAACTAGTCCAATTTTCAATTTAAATATGAAAATGCATATTTACTTGGCCAATCCGCTCTTCAAGCTCCGCTACTTGCTATGGAAACAGAAACCCTCCGCCTTCGTTTGGCAAGAAATAGAACCAGAATCTCTCATTGAACATCCACAACAAGTCATCTAAAAAAACCAGCCTCTCTCTTGCGTTCAGGGCCACTTGGGCCATTTGTGCTCTAAGAATTCCAAACTGTGCAAAACCTGAACCAAAATCACATATATCACACATCCGTAAAAATGACATAACCATTGCATATAAATGGCCCTTGGCCCTAATCAAAATCATGAATATGCATACCGTCAAATGGCTCCAACAATAAAAATATGTTGGGCAGTTGCTGTTGTGGAACGGCTGCTGTAGCAAGTCTCATCAAAATCTTCCAAATGAATAGCTTGCTCTCTCTGGAGCCGGAGAGTGCAGCCAAAGATACTAACTCCACCTATTATTGCTTTTCTCTACTCAAGTCAATGTTGGTGCTAACTCCAGCATACTATTCGGCGGCCCTTAGTCAAGTGGCTGATCCTTACTAGGTGTCAGAAAATGTCCTGGCATTCCCATCTATTGGGCGGCACCAAATCCACCTAGTCCCAGTCAGGGTGCATCTACCGAGAGAGAGGACTAAGATTAGACGAAGACGATATGGAGGAGGAAATGCTCCTCGCGCAAGTCGAGCAAGTTCATAACTTTTGTTGTTTTTTTTTAGATCAAGGACACACCAGTCAACAATCAGCAAGTACATACCTTTTTGTTGTTTTTGTTAAGATAGATCAGTTGGAAATACCGCTCCAAGAAGCAACGGTGGAGGCGTGGTGGTGGTTGGGAGAAAAAACGAAATGAAAAGGGAGAGAGGAGAAAGAAAGAAATGAGGAGGGTGAGAGAAAGAAATGAAGAGTGAGAGAAGAAAACAATAGGAAATGAAGAGGGAGAGTTGGAGGAGGGAGAGTGTCGTTTAAGGCAGAGGAGAAATCAAATATTCGAAACTTTGGCTCTTAGAGTCCAACTAGCTCCGACGTGTATACGAGATCCGCTGCTGCCAATCAATTGTACATGTCATAACAATTGGAAATTGACCCGTCGACTTCTAGGTTCTCATTCCCTCTGAACTTCCACTTCGGCCTTCACTTGCAAAACCTTCTTTTGTCGTGTGAAGCATAGCTTCCCCTCGCCGTGCACCTTGTAGCCGATCGAGATCGCCCGGTTCTTGTTGCCAAACCTCGCGCTCGTCGTGTAGACCCAGTGGTCGAACACGAACGCATGCTCTCTCCTCATGAATGCCTCTCTGCACGGGCTTCTTGGTCTCTGTTAGAGTTGGCGAATACTTCGGGGACCCTTATTTCTCAGATCAGGCACGCCCATGTGAGCTTAGGGAAACAAAAGTATGAACCAACGACATGTGATCCCCACACACGGAATGCGGGGGTTCGGGGGCAATGCCCTCGACACGGAGGTCCCGCTGGCTGGTTAACGGGTGGGGATTCCGCTATTTTAGATTCATTTATTTTTGTAACTAATACAAGCAATCTTTTTTACGAAAATGTTTTCCAAAACCGTAAATTTTTTGTAAAATAAACGCACCCTTTAGTTACTACTGCAAGCAAATATAGATTGCTATTATACGTTGCGATTACTCGAGCACTATTATAGACATATTATGCACAATTGCTATTATAGATTGCTATTATACGTTGTGATTACTTGAGCGCTATTATATATGACAGCTATTATAGTTGTAGCTGTAATAGGTATTATAACTCATTAGTTACTACTGCAAGCAAATATTGTCATACATCCAAGACTTGTAATGTAATTAGGAAAAAGACTGCAGATATTATAATTCATCCAAGACTTATAATGTAATAAGAAAAAGAATGCAGATATTGTAATACATCCAAGAATTGTTTCTTGCAAGACCCTATAGCAGGTCAGTGGCCAAGCCAAAGGCATACTATAAACGAATTTAAACCTTCCAAATAGCTTCGCAAGAGAAATTCTACTGTAAGCAAATGGATATCAGTTATTGTCAATTCAAGTAAATTACACACTCCAATTGGCACAAAAATCCACAACTCCAATTGGCACACTAGACTTTCTAAGTGTAAGTTTACCAAACAAAATTGTTAGGTTTCTAGCGGTCCCGGACGCTCATTATATACATGAAACATGTCATACACGCAGCGGAAGAAAATAAATTCAAATGGCGCCCTAGATCGTCTTATAAATCCTCGTATACTTAAATCGAAAATCGAACTTTCTAAAGCAAGTTTAGAAACGTACCTGGAATAACAGAGGTTGAATCCGGCTCTGCTTCTTCGTCCTCGAGCCGAAGAAGTGTCGGGTCTCTAGTTCAGACACGCTCCGACACCCGCACGACCTTGAAGACGTAGATTTGGAGAAACGGCCCTCGAATTATGCTAGTAATTCTCGCGGCGTCTCAACCCGAACCCTTCGTTTTCAACCAATGGAAACACAACCTTTGTGTATCCGAATTAGTTGATTCTCGAGCTCACTTTTTCACGAAATTTGGCACGTACCTATGTGACTCTCACAAGTTTCTAATTACTTAAACTTAAGCCCCTCACCTCTATTTATAGAGGGTTAGGGAAAGGAGAGAATGAAGGGGAGGGGCGGTATAAACCGCCCCTCAAAATCGCCTCACGTGGCGGCCAATAGGAGGCCACCACGTGGGGTGCCAGCTGGCCCACGTGGCCAGCTGGACGCCGGTCAAAGGCGGTCAAACCGCCTTTGACCGGCCCGTCGACCAGTCATGGGTGCCCATTTAAGCGGCCCAAATGACGTCGTTTTTTGCGGCGACCCTCATACACGGGCTTTAGACATTCTAGGCTTCAAGTTCCTGAGTTTCATGATCAAATCACATCATTTGATGTGCTAAACATCTTTGTCAAACGGATAGAAAATCATATCATACTTTTGACTTTCTAGAGGATAACCTTTCTTATCCTTTCTTTTGGATAACAATTCTTATCCAACGATGATGCATGCATGATATAATCATTACATCATCTATGACATCATCATGATGTCATGCCTGTGTCATCTATTTCGTCCTTTAGTGAGCTTTAGAAAAAGGAAACGAATCTAATCCATTTTAACTCATTTTGACTATCCAAATAGTCTTATCGCATTATTGCGATCCCATCTTCGTTATGGACGTTGCTAGATGTCGGTTAAGGCGTGTGACATCCTTAGGTTCACCCCTGAACTGGCAGTGAGATTCCTCAAGGAATTGATTGTCCCAAATCAATCCTTAGATCTCACAAACCGTGAGTAACGTCTAGCAACATATCACTGTTACCTAGTCAGAATGAGGTGCGAGGACAAAGTGAACCTGTTGGCCTTGGTTCAGTGTTATTCAGTTATTCTGTCTTACCATATCCCAATCGAATGAGGGCCATGAATATCCAAGTCAAACCCACATATTCGATCATATGCACAAATCTATCTGACGTGCATTCGGCGAGACTCCTCTCGACTTCTGCCTTGGCCAAGGACTTTCTAATGCACCATCATGCATAGATCACATAGGACATCAACCTCATCTAATGAGGAGACAGATACCAACTGTTGCCTACGTTTGTGACTTCGTATATGGAGGACTGTGACCATCATGCACAGAAGCGAATCAATGATCGGCCAATATCGTACTTGTGAACCATAGCCATCCAATATACAAGTCTGCATCGCGGCTCAGGTCTGAAGACCATTAACACACCAAAGCCAGGAGTGATTGAGACATCAACCAAGCACAAATCCTCCATGTTAGTCAATCACTTTTTCATCACGTTTAGTGGATTCGATCGAATTCGTTTTAATGCGAACACCTGTGTTTCAGCTTAGACGTCTAACGTCCGATGACTTGTGACTCGTCATCCCTATTGGGCATCCAATACTCAATAGCGAGGCTGCGAACACACTGGTCTCAATCGATTCGTGGATGCCCAATCCACGATCCTTTGATCAGGAACCAATTTGAAGATCAGAGACTAATTGTTGACCCGTCACACATATTCTTGACGCCTCAAGAATGGGTATCAGTTCTAACTGATCTAATGGACTTCATTCATCTAAATAAAAGGGACAAGATGAATAAATACGCGTCTTGCCATTAATACAATATCGATAGTACAATATCTATGCCATACATGTGACCATCACATGGTTGCTTTAGGGCATACTCTTAACAAAAATTTCCCCCACGGTTGCATCCTAATACACTATTCAATTACAACCTATCAAACAATATTTGCATTTCACGAATCCCTTTCCCCAAAGTATTTGCATTTTTCTAAAGGCATTTTCCTAAAGCAAAACTAAACCAGTCTGATTTTCAATTTAAATATGAAAATGCATATTTACTTGGCCAATCTGCTCTTCAAGCTCCGCTACTTGCTGTGGAAACAGAAACCCTCCGCCTTCGTTTGGCAAGAAATAGAACCAGAATCTCTCATTGAACATCCTCAACAAGTCATCTAAAAAACCAGCCTCTCTCTTGCGTTCAGGGCTACTTGGGCCATTTGTGCTCTAAGAATTCTAAACTGTGCAAAACTTGAACCAAAATCACATATATCAACATCCGGAAAAATGACATAACCATGAGCATATCATTAAATGGCCTTGGCCCTAATTAAAATCATGAATATGCATACCGTCAAATGGCTCTTCGCCCAATAAAAGTCCATGTTGGGCAGTTCTATGTTGTCCAACAGCTGTTGTAGCACGTCATCATGAAAATCATCCAAATGAATAGCTCCTCCCTCCGGAGCCGGAACAGGAGCCACCGCCCGAGGGACTGGAAACATACTCCACCTATTCCTATACTCTTCTCCACTCACTGCGGGGATAGTTGCACCAAATCTAACTCCAGCATTACCTATTCGGCGGCCCTACTCCAGTCAAGTGGCGTCCGATCCTTACTAGGGCTGTCTCCCCTATCGCAAATTTCTTATGACAGAAACGGCATTCCCACCAATTGGGCGGCACCAAATCCACCTCGTCCCAGTCAGGGTGTATCTACCGAGAGAGAGGACTAGGATTAGACGAAGACGATATGGAGGAGGAAATGCTCCTCGCGCAAGTCGAGCAAGTTCATAACTTTTTGTTGTTTTTTTAGATCAAGGACACACCAGTCAGCAATCAGCAAGTACATACCTTTTTGTTGTTCTTGTTGAGACAGATTAGTTGGAAATGCCGCTCAAAGAAGCAAACGGTGGAGGGGTGGTGGTGGTGGTGGTGGTTGGGAGGAAAAACGAAATGAAAAGGGAGAGAGGAGAAAGAAAGAAATGAGGAGGGCGAGAGAAAGAAATGAAGAGGGAGAGAAGAAAAAAATAGGAAATGAAGAGGGAGAGTTGGAGGAGGGAGAGTGTCGTTTAGGACAGAGGAGAAATCAAATATTCGGAACTTTTGGCTCCTAGAGTCCAACTTGCACTGACGTGTAAACGAGATCCGTTGCTGCCAATCAATTGTACACGTCACAAAAATTGGAAATTGACTCGTCGACTTCCAAGCTCTCCTTCCCTCTGAACTTCCACTTCGGCCTTCACTTGCAGAACCTTCTTTTGTCGCATGAAGCACAGCGTCCCCTCCCCGTGCACCTTGCAGCCGATCGAGATCGCCCGGTTCTTGCTGCCAAACATCGCGCTCGTCGCATAGACCCAGTGGCCGAACACAAACGCATGCTCTCTCCTCATGAACGCCTCTCTGTGCGGGGTTCCTGGTCTCCGCTGAAGTTGGTAAATACTTCGGGCACCCTTGTTTCTCACATTAGGCATAATGTTGGAGTTGACGAATACTCCATGGACCCTTGTTTCTCACATCGGGCATGCCCACGTGAGCTTAGGAAAAAAGAAGTGTGAACTAATGACATGTGATCCCTACACACGGAATGCGGGGGGTCGGCGGCAACGCCCTCGACACGGAGGTCCCGCTGGCCGGTCAATAAGCAGGGATTCCGCTATTTTAGATTCATTTATTTTTGTAACTAATACAAGCAATTGTTTTTAGAAAATGTTTTCCAAAACCGTAAAGTTTTTGTAAAATAAACGCACCCTTTAGTTACTAGTGCAAGCAAATATAGATTGCAATTTATACATTGCAATTACTCGAGCGCTATTACAGACATATTATGCACGATTGCTATTATAGATTGCTATTGTACGTTGTGATTACTCGAGCGCTATTATATATGACAGTTGTTATAGTTGTAGCTGTAATAGGTATTATAACGTATTAGTTACTACTGCAAGCAAATATTGTCATACATCCAAGACTTGCGATGTAATTAGGAAAAAGACTGCAGCTATTATAATTCATCCAAGACTTATAATGTAATTAGGAAAATGAAAGTAGATATTGTAATACAACCAAGAATTGTTTCTTGCAAGACCGTATAGCGGGTCAGTGGCCAAAGCCAAAGGCATACTATCAATGAATTTAAACCTTCCAAATGGCTTCGCAAGAGAAATTCTACAGTAAGCAAATGGATATCAGTTATTGTCAATTCAAGTAAATTACACACTCCAATTGGCACAAAAATCCACAACTCCAATTGGCACAATGGACTTTCTAAGCATAAGTTTACCAAACAAAATTTTCCCCACGGTTGAATCCCAATACACTTTTCAATTACAACCTACCAAACTATATTTGCATTTCACGAAATCCCTTTCCCTAAAGTATTTGCATTTTTCGAAAGGCATTTCCCCAAAGCTACGCTAAACCAGTCCAATTTTCAATTTAAATATGAAAATGCATATTTACTTGGCCAATCCGCTCTTCAAGCTCCGCTACTTGCTGTGGAAACAGAAACCCTCCGCCTTCGTTTGGCAAGAAATAGAACCATAATCTCTCATTGAGCATCCACAACAAGTCATCTAAAAAACCAGCCTCTCTCTTGCGTTCAGGGTCACTTGGGCCATTTGCGCTCCAAGAATTCCAAACTGTGCAAAACCTGAACCAAAATCACATATATCAACATCCGGAAAAATAACATAACCATGAGCATATCATTAAATGGCCCTTGGCCTTGATCAAAATCATGAATATGCATACCGTCAAATGGCTCATCGCCCAATAAAAAATCCATGTTGGGCAGTTCTATGTTGTCCAGCAGCTGCTGTAGCACGTCATCATCAAAATCTTCAAAATGAATAGCACATATTGCCATACATCCAAGACTTGTAATGTAATTTGGAAAAAGACTGCAGATGTTATAATTCATCCAAGACTTATAATGTAATTAGGAAAATGAACGCAGATATTGTGATACATCCAAGAATTGTTTCTTACAAGACCCTATAGCGAGTCAATGGCCCAAGCCAAAGGCATACTATAAACGAATTAAAACCTTCCAAACAGCTTCGCAAGAGAAATTCTATCGTAAGCAAATGGCTATCAGTTATTGTCAATTCAAGTAAATTACATACTCCAATTGGCACAAAAATCCACAGCTCCAATTGGCACAGTGGACTTTCTAAGTATAAGCTTAGCAAACAAAATTTCCCCCACGGTTGCTTCCCAATACACCTTTCAATTACAACCTGCCAAGGAAAATTTGCATCTCGCGAAATCCCTTTCCACAAAGTATTTGCTTTTTTCTAAAGGCATTTCCCCAAAGCAAAACTAAACCAGTCCAATTTTCAATTTAAATATGAAAATGCATATTTACTTGCCCAATCCGCTCTTCAAGCTCCGCTACTTACTGTGGAAACAAAAACCCTCCGCCATCGTTTGGCAAGAAATAGAACCAGAATCGCTCATTGAACATCCTCAACTAGTCATCTAAAAAAACCAGCCTCTCTCTTGCGTTCAGGGCTACTTGGGCCATTTGTGCTCTAAGAATTTCAAACTGTGCGAAACCTGAGCCAAAATCACATATATCAACATCCGAAAAAGTGACATAACCATGAGCATATCATTAAATGGCCCTTGGCCCTGATCAAAATCATGAATATGCATACCGTCAATTGACTCTTCGCCCAATAAAAAATCCATGTTGGGCAGTTCTATGATGTCCAGCAGCTGCTGTAGCACGTAATCATCAAAATCATCCAATTGAATAGCTCCTCCCTCCGGAGCCGGAATAGGAGCCGCCGCCGAGGGACTAGAAACATACTCCACCTATTCCTATACTCTCCTCTACTCCCCACGGGGATCGCTGCACCAAATCTAACTCCAGCATACTTATTCGATGGCCCTACTCCAGTCAAGTGGCGTCGGATCCTTACTAGGGCTGTCGCAAATGTCCTGTGACAGAAACGGTATTCCCACCTGTTGGGCGGCACCAAATCCACCTAGTCCCAATCTTGGTGCATCTACCGAGAGAGAGGACTAAGATTAGGCGAAGACGATATGGAGGAGGAAATGCTTCTCGCGCAAGTTGAGCAAGTTCATAACTTTTTATTATTTTTTTTTAGATCAAGGACACGCTAGTCAGCAATCAGTAAGAACATACCCTTTTGTTGCTTTTGTGGAGATAGACCAGTTGGAAATGCCGCTCAAAGAAGCAAACGGTGGAGGCGTAGTGGTGGTGGTGGTGGTTTGGAGAAAAACCAATGAAAAGGGGGGAGGATAAAGAAAGAAATGAGGAGGGCGATAGAAAGAAATGAAGAGTGAGAGAAGAAAAAAATAGGAAATGAAGAGGGAGAGTTGGAGGAGGGAGAGTGTCGTTTAGGGCAGAGGAGAAATCAAATAATCGGAACTTTTGGCTCTTAGAGTCCAACTGGCTCCGACGTGTATACTAGATCCGCTGCTGCCAATCAATTGTACATGTCACAATAATTGGAAATTGACCCGTCGTCTTCAAGGCTCGCGTTCCCTCTGAACTTCCACTTCGGCCTTCACTTGCGGAAACTTCTTTTGTCGCGTGAAACACAGCTTCCCGTCATCGTGCACCTTACAGCCAATCAAGATCGCTCGATTCTTGCTGCCAAACCTCGCGCTCGTCGCGTAGACCTAGTGGTCGAACACGAACGCATGCTCTCTCCTCATGAACGCCTCTCTGCGTGGGCTTCCTGGTCTCGGTTGGAGTTCGCGAATACTTCGGAGACCCTTGTTTCTCACATCAGGCCTAATGTTGGAGTTGGCGAATACTTCGGGGACCCTTGTTTCTAACATCGGGCATGCCCACATGAGCTTAGGGAAACAGAAGTATGAACCAACGACATGTGATCTCTACGCACAGAATGCGGGGATTCGGGGGCAACGCCGTCGACACGGAGGTCTCGCTAGCCGGTCCGCGAGCGGGGATTTTGCTATTTTAGATTCATTTATTTTTGTAACTAATACAGGCAATTGTTTTTACGAAAATGTTTCCAAAACGTAAATTTTGGTAAAATAAACGCACCCTTTAGTTACTACTGCAAGCAAATATAGATTGCTATTATACGTTGTGATTACACGAGCGCTATTATAGG
>JAGVVM010007456.1:0-17991 GCA_019149425.1 Psidium friedrichsthalianum
CCAAGACCCCCCCCCTTCCCCTCGCGCCACAACACCATCACCGCACCAGCCACCATCAACATCGTGTGATTCCCTCCCTGACGTTGCTGCTGCTATTACTGCTTCGTCTTCGTCCTCATCCAGCTACCATCACCCTCTAACCAAGCCTCTCCTCTATAACTCCTACTCGTCATTGTCAGCCACTACCCTGCCAACCCTAGTCGTGCCTTTTAGTTCACTAGAGGTTTGCTGTCCTCCATATCCGAGCTCTGTCGTCATCGTTAGTTGTCAGGCAGCCCCAACACCCCTTTTCCGCCCTCTGTTCAGCCTCCTTTCGGCTCATCACGCTCTATCTAGCCATCTAAGCATCGTTCACTTTGTCGCCGCTGCTCGCCGAAGCCTGCCATCGTTCGCCACCATTCACCAAAGTTCATCGCTGCCAATCGCCTCTACTATTGTTCATTCATCATTGCCGATGTCTTTGTAAGCTAGCCCCTAACTCTTGGTTAGGATATTAATTACGTTTAGAAATTAGTTAATTAGTTAAATTAGGTGTTTGGTCTATTAATTGTGGTCGGTATAGCCAGAGATCAGGTTTAGGTTAAATGGTCACAATTAAATAAGTTAAACTAAGTAGCGAGGAAAGCTGTGGCTAATTGGTGATTAGATTATTTGATTGTTTGCGATTGTTATTTGTTTGTAATTGTTTGATCACGAGTGAGTGATTAGTTAGAGCCAAGTGGTCGACGAATTATTTGATTGATTGGTTGGTAGACAAAGTAGTCGTCGGTGGCTAGTTCAAATAATTGATTACATTATTCTATTAACGTTATCGACTGCTTGATGTTGTGATTGATGTTTAACTGTTGTATACTCTAAGTGGTTTATGTTTGACTACATGTGAATTGATCATCCGTATCTAGATACAAAAATATGAATTGATGTGTTGTACGATTTGTGTGTGTGGTCACACAATGAGTTTAAATCCGTGCCAGTCGTATAGCCCATGCCAGTCGTACGATCTTTCTTATAGTTTCATGTCGTACTAGTCGTATGAATCTTACGAACTATCGGACGTCGTTGCCAGGAGTAAGGGATGATACCTGGTCATGCCAGTAGACACTACCAGTCGTAGTTTTTCGTCATGCCAGTTATGTGCGATGGGCTCCATGGCCACTAATAACTAGAATGCATGTGGAGCTTTGTTTGTACGAACTATTGTGGAATTCTAGTTGTTTGTATTGATTGATCGATTATTATGTTTAGTAGAGCTTTGCACTAGTGTGATCCAAAGTGTGAGATACTTGCATGTGATTGGCTCTATGCTTTTACAATTTATTGTTGTGTAGGTCGCCTGAGCGAATCAACGCCTTAGTCTGGCTTAAGCACTGACGCACTGAGATTTATTTCTCTCCTTGTCGTGGTTACCATTTTTAGGTTCAAGGTATTGGAGAGGCACGTTAGATTTAGAGTTCTTACCGATTAGTCATTTTCTATCATACACCATTTGGCTCTAGGTATGAACTGGGCCTGGGAAAATCACATCACCATGATCTAGGTGGATGAGAGATTTAGACACCTAGTGACCATCTCTTTAAAGCCTGGTTCTTAAGTGTGGTTGATGTTCTTCATGGCCTGCTTCGTGGATTTGAGGGGCTGTCTAACTCGACCCCTTATGTCCCTACTTGGGATTCGATGGATCTCGATATGCCCGACAGAGAGAGAGTGGACCCCGAACCTAATATTGAGTCCGACCTATCTATGGCATCTGACGATGCCCCCATTCTCCCTAGTCATAGGAGCATGGTAGTCTTTTGAGATCTCAGTTGATATTAAGGATGAGGGTGTAGTGGCCCTTCTTTTGGGGTAGATGATAGTTAAACTTTTTCAACCCACCTACCTTTTTGTTAGTCTGAAGAAACTGCCGTAAAGAATGAGGTTGTAAGTATTCTGTATAGCTTCGTAGGGTTAGCGATCCTCTACTTTTGGCTATTGTATTAGGATATTTGGCCAATTAATGATTAAGGAGTTTCCTATGTTACTATCCCTGTTTAATCTTCTGTTTGGGAGTATCATATGTTTCTGCATGCATAGGAATTTTCATATAGTTGTTTGTGTACCTAGGATATTATCCTTTTCAGCCTAAGGTGTTTGGTAGGGATAGCATGTACTCAAAGATGGGGGCTTAACACGGACTATCGTGGGTAAGATAACATGTAGACATGTCGTTATTCAACAACATTCCTGGGCAATTCCTCAATTGAACTTCGATAGAGGTTAGTCATACTTCTGGATGTTAAATCCCAACATTGGTATTAGAGCCATCATTGTTGTTTCCTAATTGAAAATGAATGACTGTTATCCGTTTGATGCGAAAAAACACTAAATTCGTACCAAATATTTTGCATTCGATCGTGACTTTCTGTCCACTGAAAATTATTTTTGAACTAATGTTCAGACTCGTCTCATTGAGATGAGAAAAATAAGTCGTTAGACAATTTTGAATGAGGCCATATGAGACTACACATGCCTTGATGACGTGGGTCGTCGAGTGCTGCGATGAAACATTGCCTGCAAGCAAACTTTGATTTGGTGAAAGTTGATTTTCATCATACCATCAGAATCATCGCTTCAATACGAGTAAATGGAGTGGCTAATCACCCCAAACGGTAGCCGGAACTAACCTCACACGTGTACGTATGCCATGATAGCATAGATACGTGAGGCCCATGCATGACCTATGAAATGTTGCGACACATTGACGTGTTGCTGACGTCAACAACCTGACCCAATTTTCAACCGCACCCTAAACTCCACCTAACCAACTCTAATCATTGATTGGTGAATATTGACAGTTGAACGATCAATGGAGACTATTGACCACATGTGAAAGATATACACAAAATCTTCTTAGAGCTCGTGCGGGCGCATGGCATGTCCGTTGGGGTCGTGCAAGGTACTGTTGTGTTATTCTTGAAATTATCTTTATTTTGGTATAGGTATTGTACATTTTTTATACTTTTAAAATTACAAAATACATATGAAATCAAAGATACACGTATTTTTCTGTATTTTTTGAGATTATTTAGAAATACAAAAGATATCTTACATGTATATATCTACTTGAAAATTGTAGAGAGCGTGATTTGTTGATAACATATACAAAGTTTAACATTCTTGCTATTTGCATCTTATATTACACAATTTGATTATTTTTTATCCATGAATTACTTGTCTATGAATTCGCATCATACTATGCGTTTATGATTAAATAGAGATCATGATAATTGGATAATATGTCTAGACCAATTTTTTTTTTCTAGTGGGAGTCCACAGGTTAGTAGAATTCAATGAAGTTCTCACCTAAAACTTAAATTTTGCGTGAATTAAACTAAATTCATGATAGTAAGATAATCATAACACAAACGCTGATTGGAAACATAGTGACTTTTGTTTTAGCTTCTTTTGTCAAATTATCATTCATTTTAGGTTGCTTTTCGCCGCAAAATAAATATGTATGCTAACGTGAAAAATGTGCTAGTATTAATTTTTGCTTGTTCTGTCAATATAGGATTGTCATTGATTATGGCTTTGGCATCTAAGACTATTGTGGCTGACCTCAATCACGTTGAAAAATTGAATGGTGACAATTATGATATTTGGCATCGAAAGGTTCAGTTCATCCCTAAAGAGCAAGAGGTTTTGGATACCCTCAACGACACTATGGTTGAATTTGAGCATGGAGCTTCTGCTCAACATAGAAGAGATTTATAAGCTTATCAAGTTTGGAAAAAGAAAAATAGCATTACTCGTATCATGTTGTTGAGCTGTATGTAAAATGATCTCATGTGTGAGTCTGAAGGACTAGAGAATGCTCAAGCAATTTGGGTGCCTTGAAAGAAAATTTTGGGGGACGTGTACCACCAAATTGAGGAGGCTCACCGTTGAGTTTGACACCTTGCGAAAGTGCCAAAATCAAAATATGAGGTAGCACAAGGTGTCAAACATAATATGAGAGCTCAAGACAGCAACAATACCCTAATTGATAAATAGCAAGTTCAGGCTGCTATAAGGTCTTTTCTTGAAAGATGGGAGCATATGAAGATTAACATGACGCATAACGAGAACATTGTAACATTTGATGATATTGCACGTCATTTGGAAGTAGAGGATGAGCACCTAGAGACTACTAGATCCTCTATACATACTTATGTTGTTGAAACCAATTCGCGGAAAGTTTCGAATTTTGAGCACAAAAGGAACTATAAGTTCAACACCAAAGGGAAGGAGACTAAAAGGGTACCCAAAGAGCTAAAACCCTCCGAGACAAGAAGCACGGTGGGAAGAAGGACAAGGGCAATGATTTGTTACAATTGTGGCAAGATGGATCACTTCACTTGTGAGTGCACTGAGCCAAAGAGGGTAACAAATTACTCCATTAATTTAAGTAATGCTTTTGTTTCTAACACTATAATACTTGTTGAATCACATCCTATGTGGACTGTAGACTTAGGAGTCACGGACCATATAGCTACAGATTGAGGAGCATTTGTGGAGTACTGTCGAATACCACTAGGAAAAAGATGGATATATGTTGGAAATAACTCTAGAATTGAAGTGAAGGTGCTAGCACATGTAAATTAAACTTACATGATGGTTGAACTCTATTCCTACATACTGTCCTCTATACTCCTAATATTAGGCAAAATTTGGTCTCTATAGTTGTTCTTCTAGGCTTAGGTTATGTTTTAAATTTCCATGGTGATTGAGTTAACATTAAGTTAGGAACAGTATATTATGATTCTAATTATGTGTTGAATGGTTTTATGGTTTTAAATATTGATAACAATATGTACAATGTTAATGTTAATGATTGTTTTTCATTAATTTTATCTTCCAACAATGTGAATATTTATGCAAATGTTTAGCATGCTAGACTTGGTCATATTGGGTTAGATAGAATGAGAGGTTTAGCTAGAAAAGGCCTTTAAGGGTCACTCGCTAATGTAGATCTACCAACATGTAAACTTTGTCTTGCAGGAAAAACAACTAAAAATTATTTGGTAAAGGTGTGACATTATGAAATTAAACCCATTTTTGGGATTTATGAAATAAATAGATATATTTCATTAATGCACTCTAGGTAATCTCACTCGAGACTGATCACTCTCAGATAACTAACCGAAGGGGAAAGGCTAGATAGGAATTTAAGTAGGTGGACCTAATTACAGATCGATACACTTAATTCCTAAAAGTCGCCCATGAGTCTAAGAATTACTAAAGTCATAATCAAGTGAATTGGCCACAAATCAAGTTTCGAGACTGGGTATTGAACTTTCATGGATGTCACCGCTGTCATTTTGAGCATCGCCTCGCTTGGTTTAGCAGTTTGTCGTTTCATTTTGAATAGCCGAGAAAAAGTTACGTTAGTTTGGAAAATACCCTATATTGTCGATGGGAATATTATGGGTTTAATTAGAATTTTATTCTCATAAATTCTCGTGTCCACAATCATTCATGCTTGAGCCCCGGCCAGTCTAAAATTAGCAGATCGTTAGATATTATCTTGTCAAGAGTCAAATCCATCAAACCAATCAAGTCACCCATCAAATCAATCATTTAACCACCCACCCATCATGTCAATCACATTTATGTCATTTCAAGGAATATTGCAAAATTTTTTCCCTTTTTTTGGATGAACTCTCACTCTCTCTCCTTACTTCTCCCTTATTTTTGGCTAGCCACCCTTTTCCCTCTCCTCTCTTTTTTTTTTTCCCTCTCGGGCCGTCCTTCATCTACCGCCCTTACCACCATCCCGTCGACACCGGGTGAGTCTCAGTGACCTTCCATCACCTTTCTTCCCTTTTTCACTCAAGAACTACCCAAATCAGCCCCTAAGTCAGTCCTATCCTTCACCTCATCGTTTCGTCGCCATGTCGCCGCTATTAATTGTCGCTTCGTCCCTGCCGTCCGGGCTTTGTTGGGGGTGTTTTAGCTTGATTTTAAGGTAAGGCTTACTCCCTAATCTTTCAATAGGATGATAGGTTATCTTTATGATGATGTTAGAATGGGTTTAGGCTTGATTTAGAGAAATTTTAGTACAAAAATGTGGGCTAATCTTGAAACGGGTACTGTTCAAGATGTGGTATTGTTCACGGTTGCGAGGGTACTGTTCATTGAAGGATTTTACTATACATTGAAGAAAATTACTCTTCATTAAATGTCCAAATACTATTCATCGAAGAAAATTACTGTTCATGTGAATGTAATCATTGTTCATGGCGTCCGAGTTACTATTAACAGTGTCAGGTTACTGTTCACAAGTGGATACATGAGTGCTTATGGTTAATTCACATGAATTAGGAGTTGATAATGCATATTTAGTCCAGTGGCATCATAGACGGCCGATTCTGGTGAAATTTGTGCATATTTGAGCATGTGAGAGTGATTGTAAATCATCTTTAGAAGTATGAATTTGAATGCTAGAAATTGTGCCTTGATTGGTTGCTCGAGTTGGAATTGATGATTTTCATGTTGGGCGATGGCTGTGAGTTTGAATTGATTGTGGCTGTATGAGTTCAATGCGGTGATATAAATATCTAAATCACCGCATTGAACTCATACAGCCACAATCAATTCAAACTCACAGCCATCGCCAAACATGAAAATCATCAATTCCAACTCGAGCAACCAATCAAGGCACAATTTCTAGCATTCAAATTCATACTTCTAAAGATGATTTACAATCACTCTCACATGCTCAAATATGCACAAATTTCACCAGAATCGGCCGTCTATGATGCCACTGGACTAAATATGCATTATCAACTCCTAATTCATGTGAATTAACCATAAGCACTCATGTATCCACTTGTGAACAGTAACCTGACACTGTTAATAGTAACTCGGGACGCATGAACAATGATTACATTCAATGAACAGTAATTTTCTTCGATGAATAGTATTTGGACATTTAATGAAGAGTAATTTTCTTCATGTATAGTAAAATCCTTCAATGAACAGTACCCTCGCAACCGTGAACAATACCACATCTTGAACAGTACCCGTTTCAAGATTAGCCCACATTTTTGTACTAAAATTTCTCTAAATCAAGCCTAAACCCATTCTAACATCATCATAAAGATAACCTATCATCCTATTGAAAGATTAGGGAGTAAGCTTACCTTAAAATCAAGCTAAAACACCCCCAACAAAGCCCGGACGGCAGGGACGAAGCGACAATAATAGCGGCGACATGGCGACGAAACGATGAGGTGAAGGATAGGACTGACTTAGGGGCTGATTTGGGTAGTTCTTGAGTGAAAAAAGGGAAGAAAGGTGATGGAAGGTCACTGAGACTCACCGGTGTCGACGGGATGGTGGTAAGGGCGGTAGATGAAGGACGGCCGAGAGGGAAAAAAAAAAGAGAGGAGAGGGAAAAGGGTGGCTAGCCAAAAATAAGGGAGAAGTAAGGAGAGAGAGTGAGAGTTCATCCAAAAAAAGGGAAAAAATTTTGCAATATTCCTTGAAATGACATAAATGTGATTGACATGATGGGTGGGTGGTTAAATGATTGATTTGATGGGTGACTTGATTGGTTTGATGGATTTGACTCTTGACAAGATAATATCTAACGATCTGCTAATTTTAGACTGGCCGGGGCTCAAGCATGAATGATTGTGGACACGAGAATTTATGAGAATAAAATTCTAATTAAACCCATAATATTCCCATCGACAATATAGGGTATTTTCCAAACTAACGTAACTTTTTCTCGGCTATTCAAAATGAAACGACAAACTGCTAAACCAAGCGAGGCGATGCTCAAAATGACAGCGGTGACATCCATGAAAGTTCAATACCCAGTCTCGAAACTTGATTTGTGGCCAAATTCACTTGATTATGACTTTAGTAATTCTTAGACTCATGGGCGACTTTTAGGAATTAAGTGTATCGATCTGTAATTAGGTCCACCTACTTAAATTCCTATCTAGCCTTTCCCCTTCGGTTAGTTATCTTGAGAGTGATCAGTCTCGAGTGAGATTACCTAGAGTGCATTAATGAAATATATCTATTTATTTCATAAATCCCAAAAATGGGTTTAATTTCATAATGTCACACCTTTACCAAATAATTTTCTAGTTGTTTTTCCTGCAAGACAAAGTTTACATGTTGGTAGATCTACATTAGCGAGTGACCCTTAAAGGCCTTTTCTAGCTAAACCTCTCATTCTATCTAACCCAATATGACCAAGTCTAGCATGCTAAACATTTGCATAAATATTCACATTGTTGGAAGATAAAATTAATGAAAAACAATCATTAACATTAACATTGTACATATTGTTATCAATATTTAAAACCATAAAACCATTCAACACATAATTAGAATCATAATATACTGTTCCTAACTTAATGTTAACTCAATCACCATGGAAATTTAAAACATAACCTAAGCCTAGAAGAACAACTATAGAGACCAAATTTTGCCTAATATTAGGAGTATAGAGGACAGTATGTAGGAATAGAGTTCAACCATCATGTAAGTTTAATTTACATGTGCTAGCACCCTTCACTTCAATTCTAGAGTTATTTCCAACATATATCCATCTTTTTCCTAGTGGTATTCGACAGTACTCCACAAATGCTCCTCAATCTGTAGCTATATGGTCCGTGACTCCTAAGTCTACAGTCCACATAGGATGTGATTCAACAAGTATTATAGTGTTAGAAACAAAAGCATTACTTAAATTAATGGAGTAATTTGTTACCCTCTTTGGCTCAGTGCACTCACAAGTGAAGTGATCCATCTTGCCACAATTGTAACAAATCATTGCCCTTGTCCTTCTTCCCACCGTGCTTCTTGTCTCGGAGGGTTTTAGCTCTTTTGGGTACCCTTTTAGTCTCCTTCCCTTTGGTGTTGAACTTATAGTTCCTTTTGTGCTCAAAATTCGAAACTTTCCGCGAATTGGTTTCAACAACATAAGTATGTATAGAGGATCTAGTAGTCTCTAGGTGCTCATCCTCTACTTCCAAATGACGTGCAATATCATCAAATGTTACAATGTTCTCGTTATGCGTCATGTTAATCTTCATATGCTCCCATCTTTCAAGAAAAGACCTTATAGCAGCCTGAACTTGCTATTTATCAATTAGGGTATTGTTTGCTGTCTTGAGCTCTCATATTATGTTTGACACCTTGTGCTACCTCATATTTTGATTTTGGCACTTTCGCAAGGTGTCAAACTCAACGGTGAGCCTCCTCAATTTGGTGGTACACGTCCCCCAAAATTTTCTTTCAAGGCAACCCAAATTGCTTGAGCATTCTCTAGTCCTTCAGACTCACACATGAGATCATTTTACATACAGCTCAACAACATGATACGAGTAATGCTATTTTTCTTTTTCCAAACTTGATAAGCTTATAAATCTCTTCTATGTTGAGCAGAAGCTCCATGCTCAAATTCAACCATAGTGTCGTTGAGGGTATCCAAAACCTCTTGCTCTTTAGGGATGAACTGAACCTTTCGATGCCAAATATCATAATTGTCACCATTCAATTTTTCAACGTGATTGAGGTCAGCCACAATAGTCTTAGATGCCAAAGCCATAATCAATGACAATCCTATATTGACAGAACAAGCAAAAATTAATACTAGCACATTTTTCACGTTAGCATACATATTTATTTTGCGGCGAAAAGCAACCTAAAATGAATGATAATTTGACAAAAGAAGCTAAAACAAAAGTTCACTATGTTTCCAATCAGCGTTTGTGTTATGATTATCTTACTATCATGAATTTAGTTTAATTCACGCAAAATTTAAGTTTTAGGTGAGAACTTCATTGAATTCTACTAACCTGTGGACTCCCACTAGAAAAAAAAAATTGGTCTAGACATATTATCCAATTATCATGATCTCTATTTAATCATAAACGCATAGTATGATGCGAATTCATAGACAAGTAATTCATGGATAAAAAATAATCAAATTGTGTAATATAAGATGCAAATAGCAAGAATGTTAAACTTTGTATATGTTATCAACAAATCACGCTCTCTACAATTTTCAAGTAGATATATACATGTAAGATATCTTTTGTATTTCTAAATAATCTCAAAAATACAGAAAAATACGTGTATCTTTGATTTCATATGTATTTTTGTAATTTTAAAAGTATAAAAAATGTACAATACCTATACCAAAATAAAGATAATTTCAAGAATAACACAACAGTACCTTGCACGACCCCAACGGACATGCCATGCGCCCGCACGAGCTCTAAGAAGATTTTGTGTATATCTTTCACATGTGGTCAATAGTCTCCATTGATCGTTCAACTGTCAATATTCACCAATCAATGATTAGAGTTGGTTAGGTGGAGTTTAGGGTGCGGTTGAAAATTGGGTCAGGTTGTTGACGTCAGCAACACGTCAATGTGTCGCAACATTTCATAGGTCATGCATGGGCCTCACGTATCTATGCTATCATGGCATACGTACACGTGTGAGGTTAGTTCCGGCTACCGTTTGGGGTGATTAGCCACTCCATTTACTCGTATTGAAGCGATGATTCTGATGGTATGATGAAAATCAACTTTCACCAAATCAAAGTTTGCTTGCAGGCAATGTTTCATCGCAGCACTCGACGACCCACGTCATCAAGGCATGTGTAGTCTCATATGGCCTCATTCAAAATTGTCTAACGACTTATTTTTCTCATCTCAATGAGACGAGTCTGAACATTAGTTCAAAAATAATTTTCAGTGGACAGAAAGTCACGATCGAATGCAAAATATTTGGTACGAATTTAGTGTTTTTTCGCATCAAACGGATAACAGTCATTCATTTTCAATTAGGAAACAACAATGATGGCTCTAATACCAATGTTGGGATTTAACATCCAGAAGTATGACTAACCTCTATCGAAGTTCAATTGAGGAATTGCCCAGGAATGTTGTTGAATAACGACATGTCTACATGTTATCTTACCCACGATAGTCCGTGTTAAGCCCCCATCTTTGAGTACATGCTATCCCTACCAAACACCTTAGGCTGAAAAGGATAATATCCTAGGTACACAAACAACTATATGAAAATTCCTATGCATGCAGAAACATATGATACTCCCAAACAGAAGATTAAACAGGGATAGTAACATAGGAAACTCCTTAATCATTAATTGGCCAAATATCCTAATACAATAGCCAAAAGTAGAGGATCGCTAACCCTACGAAGCTATACAGAATACTTACAACCTCATTCTTTACGGCAGTTTCTTCAGACTAACAAAAAGGTAGGTGGGTTGAAAAAGTTTAACTACTCATCTACCCCAAAAGAAGGGCCACTACACCCTCATCCTTAATATCAACTGAGATCTCAAAAGACTACCATGCTCCTATGACTAGGGAGAATGGGGGCATCGTCAGATGCCATAGATAGGTCGGACTCAATATTAGGTTCGGGGTCCACTCTCTCTCTGTCGGGCATATCGAGATCCATCGAATCCCAAGTAGGGACATAAGGGGTCGAGTTAGACAGCCCCTCAAATCCACGAAGCAGGCCATGAAGAACATCAACCACACTTAAGAACCAGGCTTTAAAGAGATGGTCACTAGGTGTCTAAATCTCTCATCCACCTAGATCATGGTGATGTGATTTTCCCAGGCCCAGTTCATACCTAGAGCCAAATGGTGTATGATAGAAAATGACTAATCGGTAAGAACTCTAAATCTAACGTGCCTCTCCAATACCTTGAACCTAAAAATGGTAACCACGACAAGGAGAGAAATAAATCTCAGTGCGTCAGTGCTTAAGCCAGACTAAGGCGTTGATTCGCTCAGGCGACCTACACAACAATAAATTGTAAAAGCATAGAGCCAATCACATGCAAGTATCTCACACTTTGGATCACACTAGTGCAAAGCTCTACTAAACATAATAATCGATCAATCAATACAAACAACTAGAATTCCACAATAGTTCGTACAAACAAAGCTCCACATGCATTCTAGTTATTAGTGGCCATGGAGCCCATCGCACATAACTGGCATGACGAAAAACTACGACTGGTAGTGTCTACTGGCATGACCAGGTATCATCCCTTACTCCTGGCAACGACGTCCGATAGTTCGTAAGATTCATACGACTAGTACGACATGAAACTATTAAGAAAGATCGTACGACTGGCATGGGCTATACGACTGGCACGGATTTAAACTCATTGTGTGACCACACACACAAATCGTACAACACATCAATTCATATTTTTGTATCTAGATACGGATGATCAATTCACATGTAGTCAAACATAAACCACTTAGAGTATACAACAGTTAAACATCAATCACAACATCAAGCAGTCGATAACGTTAATAGAATAATGTAATCAATTATTTGAACTAGCCACCGACGACTACTTTGTCTACCAACCAATCAATCAAATAATTCGTCGACCACTTGGCTCTAACTAATCACTCACTCGTGATCAAACAATTACAAACAATATAACAATCGCAAACAATCAAATAATCTAATCACCAATTAGCCACAGCTTTCCTCGCTACTTAGTTTAACTTATTTAATTGTGACCATTTAACCTAAACCTGATCTCTGGCTATACCGACCACAATTAATAGACCAAACACCTAATTTAACTAATTAACTAATTTCTAAACGTAATTAATATCCTAACCAAGAGTTAGGGGCTAGCTTACAAAGACATCGGCAATGATGAATGAACAATAGTAGAGGCGATTGGCAGCGATGAACTTTGGTGAATGGTGGCGAACGATGGCAGGCTTCGGCGAGCAGCGGCGACAAAGTGAACGATGCTTAGATGGCTAGATAGAGCGTGATGAGCCGAAAGGAGGCTGAACAGAGGGCGGAAAAGGGGTGTTGGGGCTGCCTGACAACTAACGATGACGACAGAGCTCGGATATGGAGGACAGCAAACCTCTAGTGAACTAAAAGGCACGACTAGGGTTGGCAGGGTAGTGGCTGACAATGACGAGTAGGAGTTATAGAGGAGAGGCTTGGTTAGAGGGTGATGGTAGCTGGATGAGGACGAAGACGAAGCAGTAATAGCAGCAGCAACGTCAGGGAGGGAATCACACGATGTTGATGGTGGCTGGTGCGGTGATGGTGTGGCGGCGAGTTGGAGAAGGGCGGTGGTCTTGGGTGGAGCAAAGAAACAGAGAGGGAGGTCGGGTGGTACAAGGGCGACGATGGAGTAGATGAGTCGTGGCCAAGGGGGCTTGAGCAGTAGTGGCTTTGGTTGAGAGTAACAGTGAGTTCGTAGGGCTCGCAGTGGCACTGAGGAACCAGTGGTTGGTGGTGGTCAAAGCTCGGATGGACAACAAAGGAGAGAGAAGACGAAGACAATAGTGGCAGTGGCAGAGGGACGATGGAAAGGGAGATGAGGTGCGACAAAATGTCGGCACGTGGTGAGCAGTTGAGACAGCAGCATACTGCTTGATGGCGATGAGTGAATGGCAGAGGAGGAGTGGCAGTTAGGCGGTTATTGTTCGGCACCTTTGGCTGACCAGAAAATGAAGAAGAAGAAGAAGTGCTAAGGGAGGGGGTGGGAAGAGAGATGGAGAGGAAGATATCTGATGTGATGGGGCAGGGGTAGTTATGGGGAAATAGTACATGGCTGATTGGACTAGAGGAAAAAGTCAAATCATATTTTTGAATTTTTTTGTCCCCATGTGCATAAATCTAAGTGCCAAAAGGGTAATTAGGTATTTTTAGGACATTGTGGATATTTGGCACAACAAATGAAGGCATTTTTAGAAATATCGCGGTGAGGATTTGGTCAGGGTTAGGTTTGGTTCGAACGGAAAAGTCACACGACGCAATTAAACAAGATAAAACTTCTGACCGATGCTTCAAATTAATTAAAATTCACATCCAAAAATTATTCCTTTATCCAGAAAAATCCAATTTTATTTGTTTTGCAAACCTTAGAATTTTGGGATGTCAAAGTCCGAATACAATCATGAATGGAAAGTATTCTTGTTTCACAACTTAAATGTGAACAATTCTAAAAGCAATGATGCATACTTTTCTTTGTGTTTGTGAGAGAGAGGAAGAATGAAGACACATCACTTTTTTTTGTTCGTTTCATTACTTCTAACCCCTAGAAGTTATCTTTTTATTTTATAGATAAGAGGGCACCCATTGGAAAGGCACTTGTTCGTGGGGGCCCTCTCTCAATCGCACCCAATCATGGATGTTATCTAACACTGACGAACTAAGCTGAGAGCCCCATCCATTGTCCAGTCACCAGTCGCATGTCCAGCCATACAAGTTTCCTTGCCTATCCACAGTGCTAGTTTAAATTTGGCAATTAAATTTTTTCAAATTACGTAACAAATATTTATCCCAAAATATTTTTTGAATATTGTTGCCTGAATTGATTGAATTGCATATCAATTTGAATATTTGGCATGTCTTAGTGTATTGTGTATAAATCTTGCCTTGATTGCAATATATCTTTCTGAAATTGGAATTATCAGGAAATCTTTTTCGAAATCATAACAAGATAATTGCAAATTTTAAAAGATGTCAACTTTGGTAGATAGGGAAAATGGGCCCTACTTCTATGTTTAGTATGTTTATTTAGTTTGCATCTTATTTATTTTTATAATAAAGTTTGAACACTAGTAAACAAGTTTGCCCATAACACATGCTCCCAATTGTGCCTTGTCCCTCGAAAAACGTGCATTAATGCAATATCTAACATCAATCTCAAAGTATGATTGTGTCTGCACATATGAATATACATCAAATCCTCGATTCAAGGAGCAAATTGATAATTCTTAAATAAAATTTCAAGGTTTACCCTATGAATTTAGGGATGAAGGTAATCCTATATCATATTCATTTATCACCCTAATCACAGGGGACTTTGTGAAAAAAAATTGGATTTTTGGATTTAAAGGTGTTTTATGGGCAAATTGTTTATTTTTGTTCAAATTTTACATTTTCATGGTCTAATTAAATTCCTAAAAAAATCCCAAAAAAAGATGTCATTTTTCCTAGGTTAAATCATGTTTTTTTCACACATTTGCAAGTAAAATAAGCCTTAGTAAAATTTAGGAATTTGATAAATCAATTTCTTGAATCAAATTAGGTGTTATTTAACTTTAGGATAGCTTTTTATTGCTTTTTTTTTTTCATAAATCCGAAAATACCACAAAAAATATATAAACAAATGTCATTCATGTTGCATATCATACAGAATTGCATGTCATCTTTGCCATGTCATTTTTACATATACTATAGAATTGCATGATTAGGTTAGCTCATTGCATTTTACATGTTATATAGTTTGCATTTACATCTCATTTAATCAAGAAAAACCCTAAACAACCAATCCATGTCACGTATCAAAGACTTTCAAAAAATAGGAACCGAAAGAGCGTTAATTGAAAAATTAACGTGGTTAAGTCCCCAAACTCACTTAATCTTTAGTTCAAATGAAATAAAGTATTTCTCTTGAATACTTTATTTTAGGAGTGATTGGTTCCCAGTCCAGTCTAGTTCTCCTCAAGAACCAAAAACTGAACCGGCAATTGAACCAGACCAGATCGACCGATCTAGTCTGGTTCATGGGAGGTTCTATTGAACCAGAACATGCCCAAAAAAATACAACAACTGTTTCCTCCATTTTCTGCACATGTACACTTCCTTGTTCTTAACCTACCTCGATTCCTTCCCTCTTCCCACCCAATCTGACCCACTTCCACCTAACCTCCCTTTTCCTCCCAGGCTTCATATCATTATCTCAGATCATCAATGGGCTTGGGTTTTGAAATTTGATTATGTTTTTTTAAAACAAATGAGGAAAAGGAAGAATTGTATAAATGGCCAAAAAGCAGCATCCAATTGAAGACTGTCAAAAGAAAGAAGAAGTAAACCCTGAACAAATAAACATTAGATTTAGGGTTACCTTCAAAAAAATTAAAAAAATTAAAAAAAAATCGACCACTTTGGTCCGAGTAGTTCGGTCCAGTCCTGGGTCCCTAGAATCAGAAACTAAACCGTCCAACCATCGATTTCAATTTTTAGAATCGTAAACCAAACTGCTACCCTCTAGAACTGGAATTGGACCACCGATCCTAGTACGAACTAGGTAGTCTTAGTCCAGGTATGGTTCGAGTAGTCCCAGTCTGATTTGTACACCCCTACTTCATTTAGATTTCTAATCTACCTACTAAAAAATGATTAATGGCAGCTTTGAAATTGAAAATATATTGCATATTAATCACATGAACCTAAATTACGAGTTGATAGAGCTTAGGAGAGCTCGAATTAGGTTAATTAATTTGTTTGATTAATCTAATAATCTATTAACCTAAGATTTTTAATCTTAGGTTGCGACATAGACAAATTTATTCTAAAGTTCTTTTCGGACCTAGTTTCCTAAAAAACTTCAACTTTAGATCTTGTTCCAATACTACCTTTTGTCTATAAAATATCTCCAACTTTAGGTGCAGTCCCAAATCTACCCTAAACTTTTTATTGTCCCATAAAAATTTCCATCTTTAGGTCTAATCCTAATTCTACCCTAAAATTTTTACTTGCCTTACAAAAAAATCACCAACTTTATATCAGTCGCAACCCGATCTTCGAAAATCAATCGGTTGGTTGATTGCTAAGCTGCCTCTAGAGCGGAATAGGCTTAGCTCGGGCCCCTCCCAAGTCCATACCAAATTGCGGCGGGTTTATTGGATTCGACCTTAAGTGTGGTCGAGTGACATGTTTATACGTGTACATGCTTTCGGAGTCGCCATCAATCTTTGGGAAAGGTAGATCAGAAACCTCGTCGAACAGTGGGAGTAGCCGTTTGACTCAAACGGAACCAAAGAAGTGGGTTTATGGACTTAGTTATGCCAATGTTACCATTGACGCCCTTCGTGTACCTAAGTTGAACGATTTCTTAACTATGATTTCATACATATGAATTAGAATGAGGAAATCTTAAAATCTAGGAGTTCATGCAGATGGAAATAACTAACCTATCAATCACAATCAGTAAGATAGGTGCATAAATCAATGATCACAACCATGCAGATAAAACGCATCAAATCAATATATGAAATCTCTAATAAGGCCCTATTGGCTTAGAGAAGAGGTGTATTAAAGTTTGAAAGAAGTTTGGGACGATTTGAAATCGATATGCCCATTATGAGTAAAATTGTCATTTTGGGGCACAATTTGATCGAAGGGCGAAATTGTAAATTTTGAAGAGATTTGAAACCCAAATCATTGAAAATCTAAATCATCGAAAATAGGGTTGGCCAGTTAAATGTGCCCATTTCCCAATTTTTGATATTTTTGGGATTTTTTGGATTTTTCTAAGACAATTTGCCCATAAAAGGTAAAATCGTCATTTTGAATGTCAGAAAGGAAAATCATCAAAAATAGGATTGGCCAGTTAAAATGGCCAATTTCCTAATTTTTGAGATTTTTGAGAATTTTTTGAAATTTTTCCAAGATGATTTTCCCACAAGGGGAAAAATCATCATTTTGAAAAAAATTGGGAAAGAAAAATTATCAAAAATAGGATTGGTCGGTTAAGACGACCTATTTCCTAATTTTTGAGATTTTGAGAATTTTTTGGAATTTTTCCGAGGTGATTTGTCCACAAGGGGAAAAATTATCATTTTGAAAAATTTGAAAAAGCAAAATCATCATAAATAGGATTGGTTGGTTAAGATGGCCCCTTCCTAATTTTAGAGATTTTTGGGATTTTTTTTTTTAGACAATTTAGCTATAAGGGGCAAAATCATCATTTCGCAAAGATTGGGAAGAGAAAATCATCAAATATAGCATTGACCAGTTAAAATAGCTCATTTCCTATTTTTTGAGATTTTTTTTGAAAATTTTTGGAATTTTAGAATTTTTTTCCAATTTTTTAAGAATTTTCTGGTAATTTTCCATTTTTGGAATTTAAAAATCATTTTCTGATTTTTTTAAATATTTCATTGAATTGATTTTTTTAAA